>APFE030189070.1:0-107670 GCA_000404065.3 Pinus taeda
TAGTTTGAGTGTCCTTTAATTAAGTTCTATTTATGTAAATAGTTGGAGAGATTTGTGAACCAATTTTGATATTTGTTTCAAGATATTTTAGTTTAGAATTGGTATAAATACTCCACTCTTGGAAACATTGGGGGATTCCATTACTTGGTTGTAACATTGAAACTTCAGAATAAAAGCGCTTGGAGAAATTTTTCGTGGCTTGGCTGGATGAGGATTTAAAGCACAGGACTTGTTGCAGGATTCATGTGTTGGACAGCAGTTCAATAAGTGTTTCTACTCTTTCTCTGAAATTTTATATCACTCGATAATATCATCATATCCATTTATGAATAATTCGCATAAGAGATTGGAACAAAATTTGCTTAATTATGCTCTGTTTTTATATGTTATTATTCTTGATTTTTCTTCCAAATTAGTTATAAGCATGAATTCTTAAATGCTCTTGCTTTACTAATATTAAACACATAATACCATCATATCCATTCCTGAATAATTTGCCTAAGAGATTGAAACAGAATTTGCTTAATTGTACTCTGTTTCCAAATGTTATTATTTTTGATGTTTTCCTCTAAATTAGTTATAAGCATGAATTCTTAAATGCTCTTGCTTTACTAATTTAAACATTGTTGGTTACTATAACAAAGGGTTCTTCATTGCTCTTTGTTTGTAGTCATTTCAGTTCTTTCTTTTGGACACGGTGAAAGACTCTTAGTTGCCTTTCATCCCTTCAAATTCATCCCATCCACTTTAAATTTTAAGGATTTTTCTCTGTCTAGCTATCTTTCCCTGTAATACTATCTTGTGCTTAGAATAGAAATCTAGTAAAGCCATCCTTTGACTCCATAGCCCAATGGACTGAAAGCTCTCAATCTTGCCCTTAGTTTGTGGATTCCACCATTTTCCCAAAACAAACTCTTGAATCTATAACTAGCCTAAAACCTTCCAAGAACAAAGATAAATCATAAAGAGAAAGCCCTCTCTGGATGCAGATTGGCTAGATTCTGCATCTAAAAGGTTGGTTTGTGGTTACCTTGGGTATACTTTCCTCTTACACAACTTCTAGGAAAACCTGAGTGATAACACAGGCCATAAAAGATGTATCGATATACAACAAATTGATTCAAGAGAAGTGTTTTAGGCACCCAGGCAGGCAAAAGAGAGATGCCTCAACTATCAATGTCATAGGACAACTGCCCGATATTATGTTGGGGCAAGTAATCTGTCCAAGTATTTGGACCCTGGGAGTCCTGTAGTTGATGTTCACATCAATGGCACCATCATCCCCCACACCTTGATCGATCTAGGGGCTGCCATTAATGTGATGACTAGGGACACCATGCTTAAACTCAACTTTCAGATTTCCTTAAGGAAGACCTCGATAGTACTGCAGTTGGTAGACCACTCCACCGTGACTCCCGAAGGGATTGTGGAAGATGTCCTGGTCTCTGTTGACTCTTGGGAGTACCCTATGGAATTCTTGGTCCTTCAACCAAAGGAAAAACTCACTAGATATCCCCTCATTTTGGGAAGGCCTTGGCTAGCTACTACGGATGCTTACATCAGCTATCGAGTGGGAAGCATGACCATCAAGAATGGGCCTATGTCCAAACAGCTAGTCCTATACCCTCCTACCCAACCTCTGCTAGAACATGACTTACCACTTTGGTTGGAAGAAGGAGATGAGGACGAGGTCTACTCTACACCATTGTGCACAGTGGAGGCCACCAGGGGAGGTCCTCAAATCGAGGATGATTTGATTGAGAACTTAACCCAAAATCCTCCTCCTAGTGCACTATCCTTAGAAGAGTTGGTGGAAGATACCCAAGCCAGTGCTTTAGTGGACCTCTGTGTGATTGATCCGACCTCTCCCGGAGTTAAGAATGTGGAGTTTGGCCTTGAAATAACTTTAAAGATTAGCTCCTCTCTCTCTCCCTCTTAGGAAAAGGAGCTATGTAGCCTTTTGAACCACCATTTGGAGGCTTTTGCCTGTAGCTATAAGGAAATGAAAGGAATCCATCCTTCAGTATGTACCCATCATATTTACATTAAAGAGGACTGTAAACCAGTCAGGCAGCCTCAGAGGAGAATGGATCTGGCCCTTAAGGACATCGTTAAAAAGGAATTGCAAAAATTGTTGGATGCAGGATTCATCTACCCCATCTCGGACAGCGAATGGGTTTCCCCTCTGGTGTTGGTACCCAAGAAAAATGGGAAGTGGAGAATCTGTGTAGATTACAGGGAACTGAACAAAGCCACCAAGAAAGACCACTTCCCTTTGCCTTTCCTAGATCAAGTGTTGGATGGACTAGCAAGGAATAAGTTCTTCTATTTCCTAGATGGGTTTAGCGGGTATAATTAGATCCAAATTAGCCCGGAGGACCAAGATAAGACCACCTTCACTTGTCCATGGGGTACCTTTGCCTATCGAGTCCTTCCCTTTGGGCTATGCAATGCTCCTGCCACTTTTCAGAGAGCTGTATTGAGCATCTTTGCTGAGCTCGTTCATGATTCGGTGGAAGTCTATATGCATGACTTTACTCCTTACGGGTCTAACTTCCAAGAAGCCTTGTCCAGCCTGGGAAAAGTTTTAAACAAGTGCATGGATATGAAACTGTCCCCCAGTCCTGAAAAATGTGAATTCCTAATGACTGAAGGGACCGTGTTAGGTCATACCATTTCTCGTCAAGGATTATAGGTGGATCCTAACAAAATTGCTATCATCAAAAAGGTTCCACCTCCTCAGAAGGTAAGAAATGTTCATAGTTTCCTGGGCTTAGCAGGATATTATAGAAGATTCATTAAATATTTCAGCAAGCTAGCCTCACCATTGTTTGGCCTCTTAGGAAAAGATGTTGAGTTTAAATGGACTGACGACTCTCAAGGGGCTCTGAATGAGTTGAAAGATAAGTTAGTGTCCGCCCCGATCTTGAGAGGCCCAAACTGGGTCCTACCTTTCCACATCCACATTGATGCCTCAAACAAAGCCATAGGGGCAACCTTAGGACAAGTTGAGGAGAAACTTCCATATGCCATATACTTTGTCAGCAAAAACCTGTCCAAGGTAGAAATGAACTATACCGTGACCAAGAAATAATTCTTGGCCATAGTCCATTCCCTGAACAAGTTCCGACACTACATCACTGGTTATCAAACATTTGTACATACTGATCATGCTGCGATTAGATATTTAATGAATAAGCCTGATGTAAATGTTCGTATTATTATATGGCTACTTTTGTTGTAGCAGTTTGATTTGACTATTGTCGACAAATCGGGTAAAAAAAATGTTGTTGCTGACTTCTTGCCTAGATTGGATTTGCCTCCGGGTGAAGGAGGAATGATGGATGACTAGATGCTAGATGAACATCTATTTGCTATTTCAATACTCTCTCCGTGGTTTGCTGATATAGCAAACTACTTGGTCTCAGCACAGTTCCCTCCGCATCTATACTCAAAGGAGAACAACAGAATCGTGAGGAAGAGTGCCCCATTCACGTGGATCGGGGGCAACCTGTTCAAACTTGGCCCGGATCAGATCTTGAGGTGTTGTGTTAGGGAGGAGAAAGTCTTTGACATTCTCCTAACCTGTCACGATGAACCCTGTGGAGGCCACTTTGCAGCAAAGAGGACCACCTTCAAAATTCTACAGGCAGGCTACTATTGGCCCACTCTTCATCAAGATGTTAGAATATATATCAGCCAGTGTGACCGATGCCACAGGATGGGGAAACCGACTCCAAGGGATGAAATGCCTCTCCAACCTCAAGTGACAGAAGAAAAGGTGGTTGAGTTTTTAAGAGAAAATATCTTCTACAAATTTGGCTACCCAAGAGAGTTAGTCACCGATCAAGGAAGCTAGTTCACCTCCAACTTAATTGAAGAGATGCTCACTCATCACAAGATCAAGAATAGGACTTCCACCCCATATCATCCTCAAGAAAATGGGTAGGTGGAAGTCACTAATAGAGCATTAGAAGGGATTTTGACTAAGGTGGTGAGCAGCAGCAAAAAGGATTGGGCAGATCGCCTGGTTGAGGCCACTTGGGCCTACAACACCACTTGGAAGACCATAACCAGCTTCAGACCTTATGAGCTGGTCTATGGGAAGAAAGCTTTGTTGTCAATAGAGTTCGAGTACAGCACATTGAGGATGGCAGCTCAGCTGGACCTAGATCTCAGCCATGCTCAACCTGAAAGGTTATTGCAGTTGAATGGGTTAGATGAAAACAAAATGCAGGCCCTCCTCCACTTAGAAGTGGCTCAACTTCAGAGGAAGATATGGCATGACCGACACCTTAATGAAAAGCAATTCCAGTCAGGAGATTGGGCGCTGCTGTATGACTCCAGACACAAGGATTTCAAAGGGAAGCTGAGGACAAGATGGCTAGGACCATATATAGTGGAGAAGTGCAATGACAATGGTTTAGTCCTTATCAGGACCATTGATGAAGAAGCCATCCCCATGCTCATCAATAGGCATCGATTGAAGATCTACAAGAAACCCCTTTTGAGGCAGGAGTTCATTGAGACTGTGGAAAAATCAGTGCTGGTAATAGAGAAGGGTTCTGCCTCTGTTCCGGCCACACCTTGATAAAAAAAAAAAAAGGGAATAAAAATATCCCTGTACGAAAACCTCTCTGAGGCGCCCAGGGCAGGCAATAAGGGTGAAAACCTCATGGAGGCATCCCCGCTATCTCTCAAAAAATAAAGAATTTGAATAAAAAGACCATTGGGTGAAAACCTCTTTGAGGCGCCCAAGGTAGATAGTAGGGGTGAAAACCTCATGGAAGCACCCCTGATGTCTCTCTCAAAAAAAAAAAAAAAAAGAAAAAAGAAAAAAAAGGAAGAAAAAAGAAAAAAGAAAAAAGAAGCAGGTTTAATCTCTGAAGAAGTATTGAAGGTTGCAGGAGTACAGTGCAGAAAAGGAGGCCTCCCAAAAGAAGGACAGGGGTTCGTACCAAGTTACCAGGCATCCTCACATACACTCCCTCCATGAAAACTCATTTTTTCTAGGGTTTGGACACAATCTGGTTGAGGTTCAACCTCCTACAGGAAGTTTCTGGACTTTCTACAGGAAGTTCTGCCTTTCTACAGGAAACATCCTGTAGAGCCTTTGGGCAGGCCAAAATCGATTCTGGAGAGGGATTTGAAGCTTGAAATCTATTGATGGGGCATGAAACCACCATTTTCTTCCATCCACCACTTGTTTCATCTCCTTCCACCGCCATTGCAACGATATGGTTATGTATTCCTGCACAGTCATACAAGAGTTCTGTTTCCTCAAATTAATTTTTTTTTCCAAGTGACAAATCAAGCATGCAGAGGCTCGCACACTCTACCTGTCAAGGCTCCATCAGGACCCTTCATCCATGAACATAATCCTGCTCATTTCAGCATGCATCCCAGGAGGAGAAGCAGCTATAGGATGTCCTACAGGAATCCTGTAGCAGCTGATCCAGCTGGAGCACATACTATGGAGACACCAACAGATCAAATCAGACGAAGTCGGCGCATGCAACATTTACCACTAGAGGGTCGGGTCCCGAAGTCTTACATCTAGCATCAACCAATAAAAAAGGAGCTCCAGTGCCTGTGCACGAAGCAGCAGTAAGCAAATCCGACATTCCACGTCCCGAAGCCTCCAGAACACGTCCATGGCCACACTAGTAAGTGTCTAACCTTATTCGTCGAATTGCATGGACTATACTCTAAAAATTGCATGAATGTGAAATGTGTAGATTGAACAAGTTCGGTGGCCAGTCAACTGGCCACCCATAGCCAGTCAGATGGCCTCGTGGGATCCGAACGAGCCCAGTTATGCAAACGAGATGGGCAGTTGACACGTGGGAAGTGTCCAGTCGGGGATAATCGACAGTTTGGTAGAACTGGCGGTGGTTAATGGCAGAGAAAGGATTTGGCGGTCAAAGACATGCTAAAGAATGATGGCCGTGACGTTGGCTAACGGATCGGCCTGGACAGCTCAGCCCCACGCCATGAATTGTGCAGTAATTCAAATTGCTGGGCCAATTAACTCACGGTGACCGCTGTCATTCACACTTGCAACCATTTTTGCAGCAGAGTACGTGTCCTCCTCCTCTACAGTTTGTTAGCCCAAACTTCTCGGCCCATTCCAACGTCCTTCCGCATCTCAGACTTGTCCAGCACCGTGACATCCTCCAAAAGCCGGAAAAGCTTTGTACAGGAAGGAGCTCTACAGGAAACCCGACATAACAGAGAAACTTGGATTGTCTACGTCGAGGTTGGCAATTCGAAGAGAGGTAGGCCAAAACACACCATTCCCATGCATGATATTTCAAAAGGTGGTGAATTCGATGTGCTGGAGTAGGAAAATTAAAAGCAAGTCTGTCTGTGAATCAAAATAGCAGTTTACTTGTGGTTGCATGAAATTTCTTCGTTGGTTTGCGTCCAAGATTTTCTCCATGGGTCCTGAAGACAATTCCTCCTGTAGAGAAGTTGAAACACTGTCAAGGCTAACCGGTGGGGAAAAATGTGAATTTCACATGATTATATGTATGCTGGGGGGTGGAAATTGAGCTCTACACTCTATTTAGGGAAACCAGAGTCATCCCTCTGTACACGGGCAATCGAGTTTTAAAACCAGGGAATTGATACAAAGTGACTCGAGGGATACTGTTTTCAATGTTCTGAGGAGGAAACACACATAGAATTCCCCTTCTGCTCAAAGCACAAGCCAAAGCAGAGCATTTTCCACCATGCCAGGAGGGTTTATCAGAAAGGAACCCTCGGATTCCAAGAAAATGCGAGAAACTCCTGAGGTGGTAGACCTATTTTCCCGTGCAAACTGGATGACCTTCTGTGAAAAAATTCAAGGCCACGATGATGAAATAACAAAGGAATTCCTAAGGTCCCTGAAGCCTAAATAAAAAACACTAGCCACTGTAAACTTCAGAGGGTTGACCCTAAAGCTCACCCCACAACTCATTAGCAGAGTCACTGATCTACCAATGGGGATACCCTGTGATAAAGAGGAGAGGAAATTGGGCCAAAAGGCTAAAAAGGAATTTTTCCTACCAGAGGAACAGTTTTCAGAGGATAAGAATGGCATCCGGAGAACCAGCCTACAGCCATTTTGGAGTGAAGTCAGCCTTTAGATTATGACATATATTATCTGTGAGGGGCGGTTCAGTATTGTATATGGTTATCACTTCCGTTTGCTAACTGAACTTAGGCACAAAATGGATTTACCCACAGAACAAAAGTTGAGCATCCCCTACTTCCTCCTGCAATCCTTGATTGAGTGTGCCACAAAACTAAAGGAAGGGACAGTAGACCAGCTAGCCCATCATGGGCTTATTAAGCTTCTAGTAGAAAATTCACTCCATAACTATATTGTCCCTCTCTCTTGGGAGATTTTTCGCAATATGTCTAAGGATGATGATATCCGAATTTTGGCCGAGGAACTCACTTCCTCCAGCAGTGAGGAGAAGGAGCACATTGAGGCAGAAAAGAAAGCCAAGGGTCAAGAAACCTCGGGCAGACCACCAAAGCAAGGACAAAAAGAGAAACAAGAGAAAGGCCAAGCTGCTGAGGCCAAAACTGTGGGTGGAAAAATGACACAAACACCCAGGGAGAAGAGATTGCAGAGCAGGGCAGAAAGGACTGAAAAAGTCCAAGCAAGTGAACGCACACCTAAGGCAGCCACAGCCAAACTAAAGGAGAAGGCAGCCCCTGCCAAGCAGGCCAAAACAGTGCCAACTAGTTCTACAGGAAGCCAGAAGGCCATTTCTACAGGAAGTCCAAAAACTGCTTCTACAGGAAGCCAGAAAACAATCGGCATAGGACTTTCTACAAGAAGTCTAGAAAAAGGGCAAGGGAAGGAAGAATCTCCTGAGATTCTAGCTAGGGAGGCAGCAGTTGTGCTGGCCGCCCTCAGCACATCTCCAAAACAAAAAGAAAAGTGGAAGAGGGAGCCCTCCATGTACTTTAAGGTAAGAAGAAGCACGAGGATTAAAACTAGCAGACCAAAAGAGACACAGTCCAAAGGACCAATTACAATTGAAGACACCCCATCTAAAAAAACGACATCCATCACATATGAGCGGGGAAGCCTGAAGACATCCACATGGAAAGAAAGGATGGAAAAGTTGAACTCAGAGGCCTCTCTACATGATGCCAAGGCTGCTCTACAGGAAACATTGGCTAGGCTAAAGGAGACCGAAAAGATGGAGGAAAAAACAACCAAGTCATCACTGGAGGAAGAGAAGGCTGATACCATTATGGAACCAAGCCTCCAGCCCAGCCTAGGCTCTTACTATAACTTCTTAGAGGCCGGGAAGATCATTCCCCAAAAATTCACAGTGCCACTTTTCCTAGCACTAGAGGAAGAAAGAGTGAGGACCCACACTTGGATGAAGATCGCTAAATCCAAGGGTGTGGCAGATATGTGTTCTTTGGAGGAAAAACTTAAGGAGGCCCAAAGAGAATTGGCAAGGGTACGACATGTGGAGAGCTACTAGCAGGCCAAGCTACGGGAAGAGAATGAGCTGCTTAGACAACATCTACAGTTACAAGGGCAGAGGAAAGAAGACAGGCCTCACCTTTTAGGAGAACAACAGTAACAGGAGGAGGCCACAACAGCCAAAGATACCACAGAAGACCTTTAGTTAAAGAAAGGAATGCAAGCTAAAATTGAGACACTAAATCGGCAACTACAGGAAAAAGAATTGCAAGCAGGCCTAGAGATACAGTCTCTCAAACAGCAGATACAAGAGAAGGAGGCCCGACTGGTCTGCATGGCCAGTTGGGCAATGGATGCCCTGTAGTGTAGGCAGTCAGCCAAATCCTATGCTCTATACCTCAGGGATCAGTGGCTGCAATTTCAGATCAGCACTTTGGCACAGAGAGGTATCACTCAAATCCAAAACCCCCAAGAATTCATGGCTTTATGTAACAACATTTCGTCAGAAGAAAAGGCCAAGCTATCAGAGTTATACCTTCATAATTTGGCCCTTCCCAACATGACCTCATGGGACCCCAACACTACAGTAGGGGACATGCAACTTATGGCCATGACCTCATGGATAAACCATGAAGAAAAGAGAGTAGCAGAGGTCAGAAATGTCATGGACCGGGAACTATAGGAACCACTACTGATTAGAGCAGAGCTAGGGGATCCCTCAGCATTGATATTCATCCACCAGCACCTAGAAAAAAACTCTCAGGCCCTGCTAGATTACATGGATCATCAAGCTCAGGCCATAACACATTTTGAGGACATGGAGCGACTATTGGGGGACAACTGTGTTCATGCTTGCACCTGTAGGTGGAACACAATGTCCCACAACCTCAAAATCAGAGAATACCACACCCCAACTAGAATGAGGGAGGCCTTGGCACGAGTGCCTCTCTACGAAAAGTCTATGCAGAATCTTCAGGTCAGCTGGATAGGCCTCAAGTTAAGTCCACCTTTGCTTTTTGGGTTGCTAGAAGGAGGCATAGAAGAAGAGGAGCATAAGCAGTGGGAAGAGGTGGAAAGGAAGGCCGGATTCCATGACAGTGATGAAGATATTACTTCAGAAGCCAGGGATGTGAGGGAGGCGATCAAGGAAATCAAGGACGAGGAGCTGGACTAGTTGCTCAGAGGATGAGGAACCCATTTAGTAAGGGGGTGATGATGAGCCCCAAATTGGGTAACTTATTGGGCTCATTTTGCCTAATTGTCCTTATTCAGTCCTTGTTCAATCCTCCATTTTTCATATATTATGCATTTTTTTCAGTATGGTTATGTCATTTGAACGAATAAGGGTGGTCACTCTACCTAGGAGGCTAATACATGGTTATTTCAGGTTTTTTGGACAAATGTTGGAGCAAAACCGAGCAATCATGGGCTAGGTGATAGCTAAGCTTGAGGTGAGGATTCATAGGGGGGTTGTCTTTGACATTAAATGGCCCTTCCTCGGGATCTCCACCCTCAACTCTGAGCTCACAGGCCACCAAAACGGATCCTAAAGGTAACCAAGTAGATTTGGGAAGAGGGATTGTCTACTAGCAGTTGGGACAGCCGAATCCCTTGAATTTAGGAGGCCTGCTAGGCCCCTCGTGATGTATAAATAAGAAGGCCTCAGCCTTCGTAGTTTACTTTTGAAACTTTTGCATTTTTTGCACTATAGTGCTGTCACTTCCAGCTAGTTTTCTTGTAGCCATTGTGGCATAACTTTCGGTTGATGACTATTTTTTGATAATGACAAGCAGTCCTATTTTGTATCAACTCTGAGTTCTTTATAGGAGCCGTAGCTCCTAGAGTTGGGCCCAACCTGAGAGCCAAGGCCTCCTTTATGTATTGTTATTTCTCCTTTATGCATTTGCAAAATTATTTTTGTTAGGAAGATTAAATTGTGCTGATTAACTAGGTCACTGCTAATGGTTAGAAAGGCTTTTGATGTTTAGATTAGGTTGGTAGGATATCAATAGTGAAAAAGCTCCAGAAAAAGGTCAATGAGCACCTTTGATTTCACCTCTCCCTCATAGGAGCAGAGGCTGGGATCAAAGTAACCTTGTTGTCCCAAACAAAAACACTATTTTTGCTTTTCCATGCAATCACTAGTGTACGATTTTCGTTTGTAGAAGTTGGTTACATGTTCAGATATTTGAAATGTTTCATTGCATAGTTAATATACATGGTTTCCTTGCAAATAAAGCTTTTGTTCATTCACTTTACTGTTAACTAGATCAGATTAGGTTGGTATAACTAGGTCTTTGATTACTTGCAAGCATTTATTGGTTCAGTTGGAAATATACATTGCAAAGCATCTCTACCACTTCTTCATCCACCCAAACTCCATCAGACCCATCTATTCCATCCCCTAACTTGGTTTCTTGCCTCACGTTTGTCATTTTTCCCACATAATCCTACCTTTTTGTGCAACCATTGTTTCAACCTTCTTTGAACAAATTGAGCCATCTACACCTTCTCCCAACTCCATCCACCAGTTGATGAACCACTTCAAACCCCTATCCTACCTCCATACCCATTCCTTCATCTTTCCTCAGTCATCCATCCTCCAAAATCCCATTTCTGACAATCTTGTAGAAATTTCGGAACATCCTGTACAAATTCCTAAACATCCTGTAGAACCCCTGCAGACTTCTTGTAGAAGCTCACAAATGAGGTTTCTTGATAGCCAAACTCTCTGAAACTCTTTGGAAGGGTGTTAGGGACCCCTTAGGCCCTCTCAAAACCTTCCCGACCTCTTCCAAGCATTTCTCCTCACTGATCCACCTCTGCACAGTCAAGAACAGTGAAAGCCTATGCATGATAATTTTGACAACTTATTCAAAAATAAAAAAAGATGTTTCCTTCAGATAGAAGTAGTCTAGACACATGTATTTTACCTTCCTAGAAGTAATGGCATCTCTTTCAGTAGCTTGCATTCTCTCCTTTTCATCAGTAGGACTAGCTGGTAGAATTAGGGTTTGCTAGGGTTTGCGCTTTCTTTCAGCTTTTCAGTTTCTTTTCGCAAGAAGATTAGCTTCCTTTGAGTTAGCTTCCATCCATCAGTTAAAGAGATTCTTCTCAAAGCTCATAGAAGTTGGCTCGAGCCCCTAGCGGACTTGTGCCAGCTGACCAAGTGATAGCTGCGGCAAGAGCTAGTACTTGTGCATACAACACCGCCGCTTCCAAGTTTGTTACGAACTACCGGGTTGATAAAAGTAAAGAAGGGAGTCCCAGGAGTTGCAAAATTATTGCTGCAATACTGGAGCCCACCACTTGGACATATGGATATTGTACCTATTGTCCCTACACATATGGGTTTTGAACCTGTTGCCCCTGAACAAGATGATTTTGGACCTGTTGCCCTCGGGCAGAAGGATTGTGTACTTGTTGCCCTTCGACATAGGTATTTTGGACCTGTTTCCCTTGGGCATAAGAATTGTACACTCGTTGACCTAGGACATTAGGATTTTCGGCCTGCTGTTGCAAGACTTGACCCTAGCCTTATCGTTGCAAGGGTTAACCCTGCTGATATGTATATAAGGGTTACTGTTGCCTGGGTTTGCTCTGCTACTGCAAGGGTTGACCTTGCGACTACAAAAGATGTCCCTGGGGTTGCAGAGGTTGGCCCTGCAAAGACATAGGCTAGGAGGTTTTTGGAGCATATTGCATCTAATGCTGCATGGTTGGCTACAACAGTTGAGAGGGTTTCCCCTGCGATTGTTGCAGTTGACCTTGCTACGATATCATCTGCCCTTACTATTGCATGGATGGCCCTTTCTGCAACAAAGGTTTCCCTTGTTGTTGCAAAGGCTATCCTTGTTGTTGCAAGGGTACTTGAACAATGCCTGGAAAATTTCTGAACAGGATCTGGCCATAGCCTCCCTAAAAAGTGGATGAGCTAAGCTAAATGTACTACCCAGACTAAAGGACATAAGGCAGATTGACCATCCTATTAGAAATAATACTGAGAGGGGCGCTAAATCAGTGTTAACAAGTCAAAAAAAATTTCATTTCCATAATCAAATTCATATATGCTACTTCAGTTAATGGAACTCGCACATATACGCAACTGTGTTTAAGGCAACTGGAATATATCCAACAAACTTATGATTTAGTTAATTCATCATATGTTGATCTCTAATCTGTGCATCAGAACCATATAAATAGTAACCAGGTGCAGTAAAAATAGAACAGACAATCTCACACACGAACACAAGATATAAGGTGGAAACCCAATGTGGGTGAAAACCACTTGTTGCAATCATCTTTGTCTTCTTTTTAATGGTAAGAAACTTATTTTTACAAGTTTTGTACTGGTACAGTCTTATACCAGTACACAGGCTTATTCCTGTAGAAGGATACAACCTTCTCTCATTCTCCAGCTTCTACTGGAAGGAAGCTACAACCCCCTAGATCTTTTACTAGTATGTAGGTGCTGGTCTACATAAGGCTACAAACTTCTCTTTACTTCCAGGAACCACGTTTCATAAATTTTCAGACTGGATCCATCAACGACATCATTTAATCATCAAATAAATCTGCATCAACCAATCTCCTTTTGAACCAACCGCAACTGAATCAATCAATCACTTTGACAACCCTTCAATCTGATCTTTAATAATGTTGTAACCAAAATACAGTAGCCAGAACCCAGAACACTGCAACAACAAATAGAAGCATCTAAAACATATTTTATAAGGTATATGCTACTTCCATGTGATGAACCTGCGTGCATATGCACTTTCCTCAAGGAAAACCTATGTACAGATCTGCAAATCAAATTTATGATGTATACGTTATTTTGATATGTAGAACCAATGTGTATACGTGCCTTTGCTAAAGTGAACCTGTGTACAAATCTGTAAATGATGATTTAAACATTACAACAATTCCAGACTTCAGTTATACCCAAATCATCATATTTACAGACTACAACATGCACCAGTTATTCAGATGAATGATCAAACCACATAAAGATAATTCACTTCATTAAGATCTTGACGCATCATTAGATCTTATCCTTCATCAAGTGCTAAGGTTCTTCCTCGGTTCAGATCCAGTTATGCCCAATAACCTATATACTATATCTTACTGTTGATCATATTTTCAATACTTGAGTGCCTTGGCCTAATGATCTTCCCTTCCTTTGATAGTGTTAGGCCTTACTCAATACCATGGACCAAAACCACTTAGGACCAATACCTTGGACCCAATACCTGGGGACAATACCTCGGACCAGATACCTTGGACCAATACCATGGATCAAAATACTATGGACCAAATACCTTGGACCAAAACTTAGTTTTTTGAGATGTACGCGCCTTTCATTCTATGAAAGTGTGTGTGTATGTATACTCGTCTTTTATATAGTGAACCCATGTGTATACGCGGCTTGGCCAATGGTGAACCTATGTATACCTCTTTCTTCATCCTGTGAAGTCTGATCTAAACTCTGTGTTGTTAACCTGCTGAACTGTGATATGTCATCTGAGTGAGTTGCTATCAAGGACAACATGTGTGTCATAATGCCAACAATCTCCCCCTTTGGACTTATGGAAACCCCAAGCCACTCTCCCCCTTTTTCATCAAGGGAAAAGGGTCATGCTCCCCCTGAATACATGCTGAATTCTCTGATATCCTGAAGTGTGCTAATTGAGCTTCATGATCAAGTCCATGCTCCACTTGAATATAAGCAGGTCTGCAAAAGATGTTCTAAAAGAATAAGATGACTTTATACATACATCATAAATAACCTTCTTATCACCAATGACTCATACATACATCCATATCCCAACCAAGTGGGGATATACCAATTGTTTATACATGTCGAAACATTACATCATCCATCCCAAGCATAGTGGGTTAACGAATTAGGTCGTTTCATGGCCTTTACATTAAAAGATATACATGACATATATAAGAGAGACCAAATATCTTAAACAAGACCATGATAGTCATCAACAACTATCATCAGTAGCATTTGGCAATCAGCGTCCAAGCTAGCAATCATGTTCTCCCCATAAACCTATTCCTCCTTAATAAAAACAACTGTGTGAATTTGTACCAAGATCTTCTAAGGTAATGCCAATAATGCATTATTAGAAGCATATGCTCCTCCTAAAACTGTGCCAAATGATCATTGTTAGATCTGATCATTTCAAATAGAAAAGTTATGAAGGCATCATCATCAATCAAATATACATCAAGTTATCAGCAACTTATGAGAGCCAACATATTTCCACATGTCATCCACAGACTATAACCATCATCAAATAGAGCAGATGATTCGCTAAACCATGTCAGACCCCTTTCTTCCTGAGTCTAGCCCACTGTTTTCCTCAAACCAACATATACACGACTGTATCCATAGAGACTAGCATATGTACACGATTACGCTTCATGAAACTCGCGCATACCAAACTTTCTCTGAAACAAATAGGATTTAACAGTAGGATGATGTAGCAACTACTCCTAGTTTCTTTATGAGATATTCAAATGTCTCTCTGGGTAGTGGTTTGGTGAATATATCAGCAACCCGTTCTTTGGAGGGAACATACTCTAATTTGACCTTTTGTTCAAGCACTTGTTCACGTAGAAAATTACATTTGATGGGTATGTGCTTGGTCTTGGAATGCATGACTGGATTCTTTAAAATACTGATGACACTTGTATTATCACATAGAATGGAGATGGGTAGAGTACATGTGATCTGAATGTCTTGCAAGGTTTGCATCATCCAAAGTAGTTGTGTGCAGCAAGATGAAGCAGCCAGATATTCTACTTCAGTTGTAGATAATGCAATTGAACTTTGTTTC
The DNA here is from genome assembly GCA_000404065.3 of Pinus taeda. Taxonomy (NCBI): domain Eukaryota; kingdom Viridiplantae; phylum Streptophyta; class Pinopsida; order Pinales; family Pinaceae; genus Pinus; species Pinus taeda. The sequence continues at coordinate 15,292 of APFE030189070.1, forward strand.
TTGTTGAACCAAGATACTAACCTAGAACCCATATAGAATGCACCACCACTAGTGCTTTTTCTATCATCAACACTTCCTTCCCAATCTGCATCTGTATATGCATTAAGTGTAAGATTTGTATCTCTAGGATACATAAACCAAAGTTATATTCCTTTATATTTGAAAATCCTTTTGACTACTTGAAGGTGTGATTCCTTTGGATTTTCTTGGAATCTTCCAACTATTCCTACTGCATACATGATGTTTGGTCAGGTACCTATTAGATAAAGAAGACTGCCAATCATGGATCTGTAAGTTGGTTGATTTACTATTGTTGATTCATCATTTGAGCTAAGACTGCATCCTATTATCATTGGGGTACATACTGGTTTAGAATCTTCCTTGCCATACTTTTTCAAGATCTGTTTGAGATATTTGTTTTGTGATAGAAAAATACCATCTTTATTTTGTTGAACTTGTAGACCAAGAAAATATGTAAGCTCACCAAGTAGAGACATTTCAAAATTCTTGCTACATTACCGAAGAAAACTTCCGTCTCATGGCTTCTTCATTGCTACCAAAAATGATATCATTGATATAAACAACACGTATTAGCAATTTATTATTTTCAATCTTTGTATATAGATTGCTATCAGCTGATTCCTTTAAAAAACCTCATTAATGAATATATTTTTCAAGACAGTAATTGTAGAAATTCCCACTGTAGATCACCTAGTAATGCAATGTACTATAGCAAAACACTTGATCTACTTCTGCAAGCAATTTAGCGAAAGCTTAATCAAACATGAGTAACATCCATAAGAACACATACAATTGATAAGAAGGAATCAATCACATATAATAGAAAAGAATTTACCCAGGGAAAGCCTTATCCTAAAACCCCAACTCTGTATTATCATACAAGTGGAAATATATCCAGTATTACAAAAAGAATCAACTCAAATGCTACTCTCTGCAATACCTTTGCTGCTCATAGATAGCGAAAGGCCTCTATCTAACTTCTGGTCTGCCCTCCAAGCCTCCTATTTCTTTGTACAATTCTCATTGGGGTCTAGTGCAACCACATGTGTGAATTTTCCTCTTCACACACTCACCAACCTCTGATCTAATTGCGTAGTCCTAAAGGAGATAAATCCTTATCATGGATGAGCTTCCTTTTTAGGAAAAATATTCATCCAACTGATAGTACATTGTCCCTTCTCTGATCTCAACTGGGTCTCTGCCTGAACTGACATGCTTGAGTTATCCATGAGTGAATACTCAGTTATCTGAAATACAATAGTTACATGCATGCAAGCATTGAAAAACTGAACTCTCATTAATTTAACAAACTGTTAAATTAATCTAACTGGACTTGACTTAGTTAACTAAGCCAACTAATTACAACTCAATATTACAACTCATCTTATCACTTTAGCCAATGGATAAATTCCTCAATTAATAGATAAATTGTTGCATGTCCCCACATAGACTTCAAGTTTGATCTTCCTTAACTACTTAGCTCAATATGAAATAATTAATTAATTTTCAAACTACTGTTAATATAAAATTCGAATTTTACTTCCTATTTTTAGTCCAGGGGCTGACTAAAATAAGAATACATCCTGAACTGCTAAAAAAATAATGCTATTTTTAGCACTTCCATTTATTATTCCATATTTCCCAATCCAGCACTGGTACCCAAACTGTCATTTTTAGCAATGCTATTTTTATCACTTCTATTTTTAGCATTTCTTGTTGTCGTTTTTCAACACTCCCTCTCAACAAGAAAGGCTTCAAAACGAACTCAATCCTATACCTCTAGAATGTTCTGCATGCAAGTGTCATTTCTCCACTAACTCTCGGAACAAAAGAAACTACCTGCTGACCTCTTTGTTGGTTAGAAACATACTCTGATGCTGAAGCTCTACATGCTGCTGACAACTGCTCCGTCTCTGACCTCTGAGCTACTGCAACACTCCATGCATCTTGCACCGTTGCACACCTCTCTGTGCCATCTTGCACTAGTGCAACACTCTTGTGCCTCTTGCATTGTTGTAGCCTACTAGCTCTACACAATCCTAGGACTCCTACACTATAGGCCTCTTTACCACTCCATCTACATTTGTCTCTACCCAATTAGCTAGTCCTGCTAGTCCTCATCAAGGCTTCTACAGTAAAGTCAAATCAAAGAGGTTGGGAACCTCAAGGATCCTGCCCCTCCTCCTTGGGACGATCACTCCACATTGCCCCACCTCCTACCTAGAGGTATGGTTGCATGTGATCCCTCAACCCACCTGGCTCGAAGTTTCCCCTGCTAGAGGTCTCTGCATGAGTAGATGTATCTTCTCAATCTCCACTTAGCTTCCCCTGTTGTGGTTGCTCCACAACCTCCTGAAGCTGCTGCACTAATCGTGGCTCCTCCACAATCGTCTGAGACTTCTTCTACTGTTGCATGTTGAGAGTTAATATAATCTCCCTCTCAACCACCAAGTCTCCATCAGTTGCTTTGCTATTTAAGGCTTTGCATGCATCTTGAACCTCAAGAGCATACAAGTTCTTGACCCGTGAACCGATCTACTTCACCTGTCTAGTGATGATGTGTCTAAGGAAAACATTTCCCTTACTGAAGACTACATCATAACCTCTGTATTCCAGCATCGCAATCGGCACCATGTTTCTCTTCAGTCCTGGTACATACTTGACATAAATCAAGGTAAGACGAGCTCCATGCTCCCTATGAAAAATAACCATGCCTACACCTGAGACATTATACTTTTCATCATTACCCATCGCTAAGAGTATCTGGAGATCTTTCTCCTCCAAAGTACTGAACAAACTCTTGTTGCCAGTCATGTGGAAAGAAGCTCCACTTTTAAGAAACCAACCACTTCCCACCATGGATGAAACCATGCATGTGAAGAGTGTGAAATCCAACTTGAACTGTGAAGCAAGTGCCTCACCTTCAAATCCTTCCTCAGATCCCTTCTTGGATTTTCTCTGTGGACTATTTGTAGCAAAATGGCCCAGCTCATGACAATGAAAGCATCGCACTTTCGATTTGTCAAACTTCTTCCCACCATGGGAAGAACTGGATTTAGAAAGAGAAACCTTCTCCTTCCCCTTCTTCACCTTACTTGCTAAGGCACAATTTTCTTCATCCTCTATGGATGAAGAACCATCTCTAGTTCTTCTTCTTATCTCCTCCTACATCAAATCTGACCAAAGGCATTCCCAATTTGGTAGTTTCTCTCATCCATTAACTGAGTCCTAGTAGCTATGCTAGCTCTTAGGAAGATGGTAGAGTGCAAGACTCACCATGTCATCATCAGCTGTCATGATCCCTACACTTCCAAGCTCATCCCTGCATGTGTTGTGCTTGCTCAGATACATAGAGATCATGTCACCCTTTTCACACTTGATCTTTTGAAGTTTTTCCTTTAGTGCCAACTTCCTCTAATCACTACTATTCTAATATAGATCTTTCAATTTTTTCCACATTGAAAATGGTGTCTCCTTCCCATGGAGGCTCAAGGCTATGTGATCTCGAACTCCCTCCAAAAGGATTCTCCTTTCTCTAGCCACACTTTTCTTCCATTTAGCCAACTCAGTACCACCAATCGATTTGAGAACTTCTTGATCAATGTAGTCCTTGAGGTTGTTATCCACTCGTACTACTTCCATGTGATCCTTCCAGGCTATATAATTCGAACTACCATCAAGGGCATATTTCAGTCTCAAACCATAGAACACCATAGGTAAAATAGAGATGTGATTAGAAATCGATTTCCATATTCAGGAATCATAAACTTAAACTTCTCCCTCATTGTATATTGTTCTTCCTTGATCACCTGTGCTCTGATACCATGTAGAAATTCTCATTGTAGATCACCTAGTAATGCAATGTACTAAAGCAAAAAACTTGATCTACTTCTACAAACAGTTTAGCGGAAGCTTAATCGAACATGAGCAACATCAATAAGAACACATATAACTGATAAGAAAGAATCAATCACACATAACACAAAAGAATTTACCCAGGGAAAGCCTCAGCCTAAAAGCCCAACTCTGTATTCTCATACAAGTGGAAATATAGCTAGTATTACAAAAAGAATCAGCTCAAAAGCTATCCTGCTCTCCCTATAATACCTCTGCTGCTCATAGACAGTCAAAGGGCTCTATCTAACCTCTAGTATACCCTCCAAGCCTTCTATTTCTTTGCACAATTCTGATTGGGGTCCAGTGCAACCACATGTGTGAATTTTCCTCTTCACACACTCACCAACTTCTCATCTAAATGTGGAGTCCTGAAGGAGATAAATCCTCATCATGGATGAGCTTCCTTTATAGGAAAAATATTCTTCCAACTAATAGTACACTGTCCCTTCTTTGATCTCAACTGGGTCTCTGCATGAACTGGCATGCATGAGTTATCCATGAGTGAATACTCAGTTATCTGCAATACATTAGTTACATGCATGCAAGAATTAACTAATTGAACTCTCACTAATTTAACAAACTGTTAAATTAATCTAACTAGACTTGACTCAGTTAAGTGAGCCAACTAATTACAACTCAATATTACAACTCATCTTATCTCTTTAACTGATGGATAAATTCCTCAATTAATAGATAAACTGTTGCATGTCCCCACATAGACTTCAAGTTTGATTTCCCTTAACTAATTAACTCAAGATGAATTAATTAATTAATTTTCAAACTGTTGTTAATATCAAATTCGAATTTTACTTCCTTTTTTTAGTCCAGGGACTAACTAAAATAGGAATCCATCCTGAACTACTAAAAGTAGAATGCTATTTTTAGCACTTCCATTTTTCATTCCCTGTTGCCCAATCCAGCACTGGTACCCAAACTGCTACTTTTTCAGTGCTATTTTTAGCAGTTCTATTTTTAGCATTTCTTGTTGCCAATTTTCAACAGTAATACTAGGCCCTTGGAGCTTGTTTTGGACCATAGAGAGCCTTTCTAAGTCTTCATACAAGTTTTGCATCATTTCCAAGAATGAATCCATCTAGTTGCTCAATATAGACTTCTTCTTCTAAGTCTCCATTAAGAAAGACGGATTTTACATTCATTTGGTATACTTTGAATTTATGAAAACTAGAAAGAGCAAGAAACATTTTTATGGCTTCAATTCTAGCAACATGTGCAAAAGTTTCGTCAAAATCTATACCTTCTTGTTGAGCATATCCTTTACAAACAAGTATGGCCTTGTTTCTATTAACTTGTCCATTTTTATTCAGCTTGTTTTTGAATATCCATTTACTTCCTATGATATTGTTATCATGAGGTCTAGGAACTAATTCCCAAGTATTATTCTTTTCAATTTGCTCAAGTTCTTCATTCATGACTTTGACCCAACATTCATATTTGCATGCTTCATTTACATTTTGAGGTTCGGTGGAAGATAGTAATGCTATGTAGCTTGAAGCTTCTGTAATAGTTCTTCTTGTTTGCACACCTGCCTCTTTCTGTCCCAAAATTTGAGTTTCCGGATGATTTTTCTCAACATACCTAGAAGGAGTCTTTTCTTCTACCGTTATCTCATCTTCTGGTGCTTCATTGATTTCTTCTTCAAAATTAGTGTGATTTGATGTGGGAGGATAACCCTCATCTTCTTCATAATCTTCGTTTTTTATTTGTTTTGGATTTTTGCATGCTTCACCAACCACAACATCAATACTTTCAATAATTTTCCCAAGTCTTTTATTATAACATTTATATCCTTTACACCGAGAAGAGTAACTAAGAAGAATACCTTCATCTGCTTTGGGTTCAAACTTACCAAGTTTTTCAGCCATCCTTTTCTTGCAACATTTTCTTCCAAAAACTTTGAAGTATTTTACAGTAGGAGTCTTACCATACCAAAGTTCGTGTGGAGTTTGAGTGTTGCTTACCTGAACATTTGCTTGGTTGAGAATAGTGACGGCAACGAATACAGCTTCACCCTAGAAGTGTGCAAGAGTTCCAAATGCATCTAGCATAGCACAAGCCATTGTTGAACAGTTCTATTCATCCTTTCTACCACTCCATTTTGCTGAGGAGTCCTTGCAGTGGAGAACTACTTTTATGTTCCATGTTGTTCACAAAAGTCAAAGAATTCATCTGAGGTAAATTCCCCTCCTTGATCAGATCTGAGGCATTTGATTTTGTGGTCTGATTCATTTTCAACCAAAGCTTTGAAGGCCTTGAACTTTTCAAATGCTTCATCTTTATGCTTTAGAAGACCTATCCAACACATTCTGGAAAAATCATCAATGAACAATATAAATTATTTTTCTCCACGAGGCAAATTTTTCCTTGATGGTCCACATAAATCAGTATGAACAAGTTCAAGAGGCTTACTAGCTGATCCTTCCTTTTCAAGGAAGTGCTATCTGGTTTTCTTACCAAATTGACATGATTTTCATATTGTATTTTCAGGAATGCAGATATCAAGAAGATCACAAACAACCTAGAATATGCATGCTTTTCTTATTTGAGAAAAGCTTAGATGCCCCAATCTTCTGTGCCATAGCCAATGTTCATCATCTTTGCTTAGGTAGCACTGTTGTTTTCCTCCCTTGAGTATGTATAAGTTGTTTGGAGTTCTTGTACCTTTAATCACAGTTTCTCATGTATCAAGCTCATGAAAAACACATCCGTTTGATCAAAATACTACTTCATTTCCTTGATCACACATTTGACTGACACTCAATAGGTTATGCTTTAGACCATTAACATACATAACATTTCCAGCTTTAACCTTTTCTTTTAAGAAAGCAGAGCCTTTACCTTTTATAACAGAAAGAGTGTCATTTCCAAATGAGACCTTCTTTTCCTTTTGTAAGACATTATATGAGCGAAGTTTTTCTTTCTCACCTATCATGTGTTTTGAGCATCCACTGTTGATGCACCACATATTTTCTTTTCCTTCTACATACAAGGCTATGCCACATCTTTCTATTTGTGGTTCTTTCTTTCTCCATATTTTGGGTATTAATGGAGTTTTCTCCTTTTGAGATAGCTACCGAAATTTACTCCTGCATTTAAATTCTTCATGACCGAAGTTGTTGCAGATAGATCATTCTATTTCATTTTCAAGAAGAGAAAAGTTATTGTAGGAGCTTTTCATGATCCCTGTCACATTCCTTTGATTTTGTGCTTCTCTAGTCATGATGGTCTTGTAAGCAACACATTGAGCAACTTTATGTCTAAATTTATGACATGAAAAACATTGGCTATTAAAGAAGTTCCCACGATTATCAAATCTACTAACCTAGTGATTGTAGTTTCTATTGATATTCATTCTTGAAGCAACTTGAGTATAATTTACCTGAGTTTGGTTGTGGCTTCTATTCATCCTTGAAGTAAATTGAGCCTAATTTACCTAGTGATCTGCTTTATGCTTTTACTGACAATTGTCAAACTGTTCACTGCTCTTTGCTCCATCAAGATAGCTTTTAGTGGAGGTTGATAGATTTTGTGGTTTTGATGCTTATTCAGTATATCCAAGACCTATATTTTTTAGAGGAGAACGTTGTACTTTGATAATTTCATTTAAGGTTTCTGATCCTTTAGAAAATCTATGATTGAGATTTGCTCTTCTCTCGATATCCTTTCTTAGACCCACAATTTCACACTCTAGTTTTTCATTATGTTTTTCTCTTTCAACAAGTTGGAATGTAAAAGTATATATAATCATATTCTTTTCTTCTAAATAGATTTTGAGTTTAGAGATTTCTTCATAAAGATCATCTTCATCTAAAGCATCCAAGAAATCATCATCTTCATAAGCCATTAGAAGCCTATAGTCACTACTATTTTCATCTTCATCACTAATTGATAAACCATCGCTATCTTCATGAGTATAGTAGCTCTTCTTACTTACACTTTGTTTTCTATTCCATTTTGTAGATTCCTTACATTTGTCAAGGTTATTTTTATGAGGAAATTTGGCAGCATAATCACCAACTCTTCCACAAGAAAAACATTTGAAAGTTAGTTTACCTCTGAATCTTCCAGAACCTCGTTGAAGGTTCTTGAAAAAGTTTGCTTCTTCTTCTTCTTCTTAAATATGTCCTGATTCATTTAGTTCTTCTTTTCCTTTTGTTGAAGCTTTAAATGCAACTTCTCTCATATTTGATGGACCTTCGTTTCTCAACTCAAAGGTAGTTAATGTTCTGTGCAATTGTGTCATAGTAATAGTCTGAAGATCCTACTTTTCTTCTATGGCAGATACTATTGATTCAAACTTAGCAGACAAGGATCTTAAAACATTTTCAACTAAAGTAACTTCCTTTATCTCTTCACCCAAATTATTCATGCAATTAGTAATCTCATCTATATATAAGAAGTAACTAGCTATACTTTCATCATTGTGCATCTTAAGAGTTTCATATTGAATTATGAGAGTTTGCAGTTTTGCACGTTTTACCTGAGAGTCTCCTTCGTAGCTTAGAATGATTTTGTCCCATATTTCTTTGGCAGATTTGAGTTGCATAACTTTGACAAACTCTAATTGTGACAAACTTCCCAATAATGTATTGATAGCCTTAGCATTGGTTTCATATTGCGTTTTACCTGCCGCATATGTAGGGATTGTTGATGGAAATGTATATACTCCTTCCACGATTTCTGAGACATTTGTTCCATGAGATTGAAGATAGGTTGTGGTTCTTACCTTCCAATAAACGAAGTTGCTTCCATCAAAGATTAGTGGTTTGATGGATCCCTCTCCTTCTTGATTACTCATGATGATGGATCTTCCTTCAAGCGATCAAGCTTCTTCTAAAGGACCAGCTATGATACCAATTGTTGGAAATAATACTGAGAGGGGGTGAATCAGTATTAGCAAGTCAATAATTTTTTTATTTCCATAATCAGATTCATATACGTTACCTCAGTTAATGGAAATTGCGTGTATACACAACTGTGTTTAAAGCAACTAGTGTATATCCAACAAACTTATGATTCAGTTAATTCATCATATGTTGATCTTTAATCAGTGCATCAGAACCATATAAATAGTAACCAAGTGCAGTAAAAATAGAACATACAATCTCACACATGAACACAAGATATAAGGTGGAAACCCAATGTGGGTGAAAACCGCTTGCTGCAATCATCTTTGTCTTCTTTTTAATAATAAAAAACTTCTTTTTACAATTTTTGTATTGGTGCAGTCATATAACAGTACACAGGCTTCTACCTATAGAAGGATACAACCTTCTCTTGTTCTCTAGCTTCTACTAGAAAGGAGCTACAACACCCTAGCTCTTTTACTAGGACGTAGGTGCTAGCCTACAGAAGGCTACAACCTTATCTTTTCTTCCAGGGGACCACGTTTCATAAATTTTCAGATTAGATCCATCAACAACATCATTCAATCATCAAATATCTACATCAACCAATCTATTTTTGAACCAACCACAACCGAATCAATCAATCACTTTGACAACCCTTCAATCTGATCTTTCAGAATGCTGTACCCAGAATACAGTAGCCAAAACCTAGAACACTATAACAGCAAAGAGAAGTAGCTAAAGAATATTTTATAAGGTATACACTACTTCCATGTGATGAACCTATGTGCATACGCGCTTTCCTCAAGGCGAACCTGCATACAGATTTGCAAATCAAATTTATGATGTATACACTATTTTGATATGCAAAACTAGCGTGTATGTTCGCCTTTGCTAAAGTGAACCTGTGTACAGATCTGGAAATGATGATTTAAACATTACAACAATTGCAGACTTCAGTTATACCCAAAAAATCATATTTACAGACTACAACATGTGCCAATTATTCAGATAAATGATCAAACCACATAAAGATAATTCACTTCAAACCTTAAAAAATCATATTTACAGACTACAACATGTGCCAATTATTCAGATAAATGATCAAACCACATAAGGATAATTCAATTCAAACCTTAAGATCTTGACCCATCATTAGATCTTATCCTTCATCAAGCGTTAAGGTTCTTCCTCAATTCAGATCCAACTATGCTCAATAACATATATATTAGATATTACTCTTCATCACATATTCAATACTTGAGTGCCTTGGCCTAATGATCTTCCCTTCCTTTGATAGTCTTAGGCCTTACTCAATACCATGGACCAAAACCAATTAGGACCAATACCTTGGACCCAATACCTGGGGTCAATACCTCGGACTAGATACCTTGGACCAGTACCATGGATCAAAATACCATGGACCAAATAACTGGGACCAAAACTTATTTTTCCAAGATATACACACCTTTCATTTTGTGAAAGTGCATGTTTAGGTATAGGCGACTTGTATACAGTGAACCTGCATGTATAAATGGCTTGGCGAATGGTGAACCTGCGTATACCTATCTTTCTTCATCCTGTGAAGTATGATATGAACTTTGTGTTGTTACCATGCTGAACTGTGATTTGTCATCTGAGTGAGTTTCCATCAAGGACAACACCTATGTCATAATGCCAACACATCCCTTGAGAACCATATGGTACGTAAGGTGTTTGGTACTGAACTTGAGCCTCATAAGGCTACTGATACTGGAAATTGCTTGACCTAGACGGACCAATGGGATTTTGAACCTATTGGTACTAGACATTGCTTGATCCAGTAGGACCAACAGGGTTTTGAATAATGCCAAAAGAAGTCTGGTTCATACCAACCATGTGAGCATGTGATTTACTCACATTGGTGGTGCATGACGACATAAAAACACTCAGATTATGACCCCAGGCAATGGCACATCCTAGCCAATTACTGGAGGGATCAAATAATTGACAGGAACATTGTTCGAGACCACTAGTTGAACTGGACGAGTGACTGGGATGGATGATACAAGAGGGTTCAGAATGGCGGGTTTCACTGGGACTGAGGTGATGTCCTGTTGGGAGGTCAAGCTCGCAATGAACATAGCTATAGTAGACATGGTGCCAGACACCCAAACAAGGTTATGCGGAAGTGACGAGGCACTAGGTGTACCTGAAACCAATTGTGCCAAAGACACATAATTAGGTGGCAATTCCTAATACACATTGATGGGAATGCTCCTTGTATAAGGGAAACCTTCAAAAGGAAATGGATGTTCTTCCTCCTCAATAGTGTGTGGAGTAGAAACTTCTGACTCATCCGGAGAGGTGACTGGAGCATTGCCTTCAATATCCATTGTTGGGAACAAATGATGATGAATAACTGAAGAGGTATGAGGGGATAATTCCAATGGAAACTCAATTGATCGTACGGAATGTACGGACGCTGTGGTGATATCACAACAAGTTTGACCAAAGGACTCAGAGGATAAATGACCAGTCCAAGATGACCGTCAATAGTCATTGAACTCTTAAGAGTTTGGACAGGATTGTCTGGAGATTCCGGGCCAAAATCAACAGGTGGCCCAGTATCTGAAGTAGGCGAAGGACGTGATGACAAAGGGTGAATACTCAGAATGATTCCAAGTTCAACACCTTGGTCCTTGAGTGACTTTGGTAATTTAGGAAAAAGCTCCTCTAGCAATATTTCAAATGGAGGAGAGGAAGAGGAACTAGGTGAACAAGATGGTTCAGCCACGATGACCTTGTCTTAGTTAACAAAAAAAGAGAGAGATAAACTTCAAGGCTTTAAAATATTCTTTAGGGAAAACTCATTATTTGGTATATAAAATACTAACGGTATGTTATAATATCGTGGTCAGTCAATTTTTTTTTAAGACACATAAATAGGCTGGTGCTCTTTCATGTTTTAAGAGTCGAGAAAGAAACAAATATGACTATATCGCTTTCGATTGGAAACGAGCTTGAAAGGAGAAGTGCTTGAATGATATTTTAAGTTTAATGATTCAAAAAGATCAAATGAATGCTCTGGATGATCAAGGTAAAAAGGATTACCAGGAAGCGGTGAACTGCAGAATACCTCCTAGTGAACCAAGAAGTACGAGCAGGAAATCTCCCCGAATGGTGTGTTTGGTGTATCACATTTGCAAGGTGGTCGACTTAGCTTCCTATCGATAAAGGATTGTAACCTAGAGGGGTCTCCCATTATATACTCTATGGTACGGGGAGCACAAATCCCTACTACCTATGTTTGGTATAGAAGCTAATGACAACTTCCAAGTTTAAAGACGCCAGAACACATCTCTAGCTTAGACCTTCTAGATATGATTGTTAGATTTCAAATGTGCCTTAGGTTAATTGAGTTCATTTTAAAGTTTATCTTGAGTTATTTCTCGATTTTCAGGCCTTAGTGATGTGACTCGAAAAAACCCTAAATTAAACTAAATGAGACAAGACCCTTTCAATTCGATAAATTGTCTACACTAGAGACGGTAGAAAACACACAATCAGATGCAAAAAACCAAGAAACTGAAAGAAAAATGAATTTTCACTACTTCACTTTTTGAGAAAATAAACTAATGAAAAATACATTCAATTCCTAATTTCCTGACAAGTACATTCCTAACAGTCCTTTCAAAAGCAGAGAGAGTTATTTTTCTTTTCAAATACCAATGCAATCCTAGTCTTCAATGATGCTAACTACTGTAGCATACTGATGCAGCAAACTAGAATTTTATACTTTTCATGAAATGACAAAATGAATTTTCTAATAAAACACTTCAATGGAAAATTTTTGGGTTGAAGCTCCAGAAGAAACCGTTGGGTCAAAGTTGCTTAAGAAACTACTTGAAGTTGCTGAAGAAGTTGTTGGGGTCAAAATTGCTAGAAAGAAAACTCATCAAGGAGAAAAGTTGACTTAGTCCTGGAGGGGTCTTTATCAAGGGTCCTAGGTCTTGGAATTTATCATTTGAAAATTCTATAAGAAGAGAAGAATTATTGTGGGTTTTCCTCTCAACTGGAGAGGTTTTAGCTCTCACTGATTGCCTACATCTTGTGTCTTGTTGTCTCATTGTTATTTATAAATTGGTGTTCTTTTATGATAATAAAATTAAATTTAATCAAGATAAATATGAAGCTAATCAAGTTAAGTAAAAATAAATCACAAGTAGTTATCAAAAGAAGAGAAATCACCTAATCTAGTTTCCCTATATTTCTCAACCTGGTATTAGAGCTAAGGTGATTACATCAAGTAAAGTTTGCTTGAATAAGGACCATCAAAAGGAGTATCAAGAAAGTTCAAGGAATTAAAGAGGACATTGAATCATCAAGAAAGGATGCATAAGGGCTGAATAAAGGAGCATCAAGAAGGACAACTCATTTCAAGGATTGTCGCATCTCAAAGAAAAGAAGACCTCAAAACCCTAGCTCATCCAAATAAGGGTTCTACACTTTAAGCATTTTTGAGAAGCTCGCATCATCATCACAAAGAAAAGATATCAAGGACCTTACCTTGATTCAAAGAATAACTACACATTGAAGCATCTTGAAATATCTATATCTAAGGGAAGAAGGAAGAATCACTACTATCATCATCAAGGAATCAAGGTGATATCCCTCCTCTTAAGTCAAGGATCACTAACAAAGCATGTTTTAAGGAATACATATTCTATTTTCAACATCATCAAGAAAGGAATCGAGTGATAGATTTCATCATCAAGGAGTATCTTCACTAGAAAAGTAAGTTTTTTTTATATATATGTCAAAATCTATCAAAACAAATTCATTCTGCAAGGAAAGAAACAAATTGGTTGGGTCATCAAACTTTCTTGCATGGAAGAAGATGACATATTTGGTCCTCATAGAAAATGAAACTGTTGGACATGTTAAGGGTTCAATCACTAAACCTCCAAAGGAATAAGTTTAGGATCTATAAAAGTATATGAAAGGGGAAATAAGGTCTCAAAGTATCCTTATAGAATCCATCAAGGATCCCCTCATATCCTATGTATCAAAGCCAGAGACATCAAAAGAAATCTATGAGACGTTAGTAGAATTTTTCCCTGTAAGCATTACTAGACAAGTCATATCTTTGAGAACCGAGCTATATAAGATGAAGGTATCAAAGGAGGTAGTGATAGCCTCATATCTTATGAGGGTTTCATAAATAAGATACTAACTGCAAGAGTTGGGAAAATTAATGTCTGATAAAGAAATGGCCACCGTGGTGATCAATGCACTACCTGATGATGGGTCAACTTCATATTAAGAATTTATGGAAAGAAGGAATCCACCCCATTCAATGAAGTTTGGTTATTATGTATGATTTAAGAAGCCATGTTGAAGGCATGAAGTTTACTTCCTTCGATTTTATGCATTTGATGTAAAGATAAAATAAATTTATAATTGTCATTCTTGAGGCATGAGTTTCATGCTTAAGAAAAATTTATTTTTAGTTTAAACACCCATTAAGTGCTTCTAGGGTTCTTTTTATTGAGTTTGTAAGTCAATTGAGTCATTTTCATTTATGGAAGATCCATTTTGAGCATGTTATATATTGTAAAGAAAATTTATTTGAATCAAAAATAGAGTCAAAGACCCTCCAAGGCCTTATCAAACAAATAAAACAAGTCGTCCTACATGAAGGAACAAGGTAGCCTAAAGGTAGCAATTTGTACCCCTCAAAAGCCCATATATAAGAAGGAACCTGACCTCATTTGGACACACTCTCAAGAAAGTTAGATGTCCTCAAGATGGAAGCTAGATAAGAACAAAACAGAAGAAGAAGATCAAGATCAAAGTTTTGGACCCCTCTCTCTCTCTCTTGTGTTAGGGTTTCTACAATTGTTAGATAAGTGGAAGAGTTGGATAGTTGTTGGGTTCGAAGTTGTAGAAGAATTTGTTGGGTCAAATATAATATTGCTACTTAGGAAATACATTGATAAACCAAGCAAAAACTGATATAAACACACAAAATTTAGAAATATAAGTAGACACCTAGAAAATCTCCAAAAACACCATCGAGCGGAGCCATTTTATTATGTATATGGAGCAACAATACGATGGGTTATGAAAAGAGTGGACCCAAGCTTTCGAGAAAGGAAAGCTAGATAAGCCCTAGGTCAGAAAATATAATGCCCATATGTGGAAATGAGTTGCCCCAAATATGCCCTGCGCTACCCTAGAGAAACTTCTATGTCTGCTGGAAAGAAATTATTGAAAGAACCTCCTCTTGTGTTCAAAAAATTCTACAAAATTAGCCCTCGAGCTCCTCTTAACAACCCCACCAAAACCCATAGATGGTTTGGTCTAGTTCTGACCTCTGAAATTGACCTCGAAATACCATGTCCTCCCCAACTGGCTGAAAAATATGGCCTCCCTAGAAAATCACTATAGAATCCCTCCAATTACTCCAAAATATTATGTTTCACTCCCTCAGATGACCTCCTAAAATTCCCTACACAACCCAACTCCACAAATACCTTCCTCAACATCCCACATGTACCTAGATTTAGTCTCCTCCTAGAAGAAGAGAAATTCATTCTACCCTCAAGAATCAATCTCTCACCCCAAAACTCCTCACAAGGCTTAGCCTTTGCCTGGAGAAGCTCCACTTAATTTCTCCTAGAAAAAACCTCCTGGAAGATAGTTGAACCTCTACTACATCCTTCTCGAGCATGAATTAGCTGACAAAAATGGTTGAAAGATGATCCCAGAATCTCCACAAATATCCCTCCAATGTAATGACAAATTTACCTCCCTAAGGTGTCACTCAAGGTCCATTGAAATAAGGGTGAGCTCTCCCCTTGGAAATATTTGTGCTAAGTAGCACTTGTGACCCAGCTAAACATCTTGAGCAACAAGAGAATAATAAAATTGAAAAAATAACCCAATAGCTTTTATGTCCCTTCTATTTATAATTTTGACTTGCCTTCCCATGTCGGTCCCTCCATCCACCATTTCAACCTATTTCCTTGGAAAATTTGACTTCCCTCTTGAAGGGATGCGTATTAAATGTGGGTGTCCCCCAACATTCCAAAAACAAAATTACTTTGGCCCCCATCTCCAAAGTCTCATCCCCCAAAATTTCATGGGCCCCATAATAGTCAAAAATGCAAAATTGTGAAATTAACTTTAGAGCAATAATTTTAGGAAGGAACATTACATCGAAGTTCCAGAAGAATCTGTTGGGTCAAAGTTCTAGAAGAAACTATTGGGTCGAAGCTCCATAAGGAACTGTTGGGTCAAAGTTCTAGAATAATATGTTGGGTTGAAGTTCCAATAGAAATTGCTAGGTTGAATGATCCCGATTTAAACAAGAACGCAACAAATTATGGACCCTAATTCATGTTCTTCTTATTTGTTGCATATGGAAAGAATGAAATGGTCACACCTTCAAAAATTAAAGCCTTCATGAACATTTGGTATAGTAAAAAATTCTTTGTGCACTAAAGGAAACCATATTTCTCATCCCTTGGCCTTCATATGTGTATTCCTCCCCTTCTTATGAACTGAAAATCCTAAGGAATCTCTTCCCTATCCATGTTCCACTATTCCTCCCCTCCCCCTTCTCGTTTCTTCAAACTGAACTATGATGGTGCCTCTAAATACAACCATGGAAATGTTGGCTATGATGGTGCCTCATACTTGATGATCTGCTTTATGCCTTTAATGACGATTGTCAAACTTTTCACTGCTCTTTGCTGCATCAAGATAGCTTTTAGTGGAGGTTGACAACTTTTGTGCTTGAGATGCTTCTTCAATATATCCAAGACCTGTCTTTATTAGAGGAGAATGCTATACTTTGATAAATTCATTTAAGGTTTCTAATCCTTTAGCAAATCTAAGATTGAGAGATTTTGTTTTCTCAATATCCTTTCTTAGACCCACACTTTCACACTCTAGTTTTTCATTGTGTTTTCCTCTTTCAGTAAGTTGGAAAGTCAAAGTATCTATAATCATATTCTTTTCTTCTAAACAGATTTTGAGTTTAAAGATTTCTTCATGAAGACCATCTTCATCTAAAGAATCCAAGAAATAATCATCTTCATAAGCCATAAGAAGTCTATAGTCATTACTATTTTCATCTTCATCACTAATTGATAAACCATCACTATCTTCATGAGTATAGTAGCTCTTCTTACTTACACTTTGTTTTCTATTCCATTTTGTAGATTCATTACCTTTGTCAAGTTTATCTTTATGAGGACATTTGGCAGCATAATGATCGACTCTTCCACAAGCAAAACACTTGAAAGGTAGTTTACCTCTGAATCTTCCGGATCCTCATTGAAGGTTCTTGACATAGTTTGCTTCTTCTTCTTCTTCTTAAATATGTCCTGATTCATTGAGTTCTTCTTTTCCTTTTGTTGAAGCTTTAAATATGACTTCTCTCATATCTAATGGACCTCCTTTTCTTATCTCAAAGGCAGTTAAGATTCCATGCAGTTGTGTCATAGTAATAGTTTGAAGATCTTGCTTTTCTTCTATGGTAGGTACTTTTGATTCAAACTTAGTAGACAAGGATATTAATGCATTTTCAACTAAAGTAACTTCCTTTATTTCATCACCCAAATTCTTCATGCAATTAAAAATCTCATCTATACGTAAGAAGTAACTAGCTATACTTTCATCATTGTGCATCTTGATAGTTTCATATTGAATTCTGAGAGTTTCCAGTTTTGCACATTTTACCTTAGAGTCTCCTTCGTAGCTTAGAATGATTTTGTCCCATATTTCTTTGGCGGATTTGAGCTGCATAACTTTGACAAACTTTGATTGTGACAGACTTCCCAATAATGTATTGACAACCTTGGCATTGGTTTCATATTGCTTTTTACCCGCTGCATCTCTAGGGATTGCTGATGGAAATGTATATCCTCCTTCCACGATTTACCAGAGATATGTTCCAAGATATTGAAGATAGGTTGTGGTTCTTACCTTCTAATAAATGAAGTTGCTTCCATCAAATATTGGCGGTTTGATGGATCCCTCTCTTTCTTGTTTACTCATGATGATGGATCTTCCTTCAAGTGATCAAGCTTCTTCTAAAGGACCTGCTCTAATACCAATTGTTGGAAATAATACTAAGATGGGGGATGAATCAGTATTAGCAAGTCAGTAATTTTTTCATTTCCATAATCTGATTCATATATGCTACTTCAGTTAATGGAATTCACATGTATACGCAACCGTGTTTAATGCCATGAGCATATATCCAACAAACTTATGATTCAGTTAATTCATCATATATTGATCTTTAATCAATGCATTATAACCATATAAACAGTAACCAGGTGTACTAAAAATAGAACAGACAATCTCACACATGAACACAAGATATAAGGTGGAAACACAATGTGGGTGAAAACCACCTGCTGCAATCATCTCTGTCTTCTTTTTAATGATAAGAAACATCTTTTTACAATTTTTGTACTGGTGTAGTCTTATACCAGTATGCATGCTTCTACCTACAGAAGGCTACAACCTTCTCTCGTTCTCCAGTTTCTATTGGAAGGGAGCTACAACCCCCTAGCTCTTTTACTAGTATGTAGGAGCTGGCCTACAGAAGGATACAACCTTCTCTTTTCTTCTAGATACCACGTTTCATAAATTTTCAGATTGGATCCATAAACAACATCATTCAATCATCAAATATATCTGCATCAACCAATCTCCTTTTGAACCAACCACAACCGAATCAATAAATCACTTTGACAACCCTTCAATATGATCTTTCAAAACGCTGTAAACAGAATAAAATAGCCAGAACCCAAGCCAGAATCCAGAACACTGTAATAGCAAACAGAAGCAACTAAAACATATTTTGTAAGGTATACACTACTTGCATGTGATGAACCTACGTGCATACTTGCTTTCCTCAAGGCGAACCTGCATACAGATCTGCAATACAAATTTATGATGTATATGTTGTTTTGATATGCAGAACTAGCGTGTATACGCACCTTTGCTAAAGTGAACCTACGTACAGATCTGTAAATGATGATTTAAACATTACAACAATTCTAGACTTCAGTTATACCCAGATCATCATATTTATAGACTACAACATGCACCAGTTATTCAAATAAATGATCAAACCACATAAAGATAATTCACTTCAAGCCTTAAGATCTTGACCCATCATTAGATCTTATCCTTCATCAAGTGCTAAGGTTCTTCCTCAATTCAGATCCAGCTATGCCCAATAACCTATATACTATATCTTACTCTTCATCAGATATTCAATACTTGAGTGCCTTGGCCTAATGATTTTCCCTTCCTTTTATAGTCTTAAGCCTTACCAATACCATGGACCAAAACCACTTACCACCAATACCTTGGACCCAATACCTGGGGTCAATACCTCAGACTAGATACCTTGGACCAATACCATGGACCAAATACCTTGGACCAAAACTTAGTTTTCTAAGATATATGTGTCTTTCATTTTATGAAAGTGTGTGTGTACGTATACGCGACTTGTATATAGTGAACCCGTGTGTATATGCGGCTTAGCCAATGGTGAACCTACGTATACCTCTCTTTCTTCATCTTGTGAAGTCTCATCTAAACTCTCTGATGTTAACCTGTTGAACTGTGATCTATCATCTCAGTGAGTTGCCATCAAGGACAACACTTGTGTCATAATGCCAACACGTCTCTTGAGAAACATATGGAACATAAGGTGTTTGGTACTGAACCTAAGCCTCATAAGGCTTCCGATACTGGAAATTGCTTGACCTGGATGGACCAACGGGATTTTGAACCTGTTGGTATTGGACATTGCTTGATCTAGTAGGACCAGTAGGGTTTTGAGTAATGCTAGAAGAAGTCTGGTTCATACCAACCATGTGAGCCTGTGATCTACTCACATTGGTGGTGCCTAACACCATAGAAACACTCAAATTCTGCCCCCTAGGTAGTGGCACATCCTGGCCACTTACTGGAGGGATCAAATAATTGACAGGAACATTTTTCGAGACTACTGGTTGAATCAGATGGGTGACTAGGATAGATGATACAAGAGGGTTCAGAATGGTGGGTTGCACCAGGACTGAGGTGATGTCCTATTGGGAGGTCGAGCTCGTAATGAACATACATGTAGTAGGCGTCGTTCCAGATGCCCAAATAGGGTTATTCTAAAGTGACGAGGCACTAGGTGTAACTGAAACCAATTGTGCCAAAGTCACATAATTAGGTGGCAATTCCTAATACACATTGATGGGAATGCTCCTTGTATAAGGGAAACCTTCAGAAGGAAATGGATGTTCTTCCTCCTCAACAGTGTGTGGAGTAGAAACTTTTGACTCATCCAGAAAGGTGACTAGAGCATCACCTTTGGATCCATAGTTGGGAACAAATGATGACGAATAACCGAAGAGGTACGAGGGGATAATTCCAAAGGAAAACTTGGTTGATCGTACAGACTGTACGGATGCTGCAGTGATATAAAAATAGGGTTTACCAAAGGATTTAGAGGATAGATGACCTATCCAAGATGACCATCAATAGTTGGTGAACTCTCAAGAGTTTGGACGAGATTGTCCAGAGATTCCAGGCCAAAATTAGCAGGTGACCCAATATCTGAAGTAGGCAAAGGACACGATGACAAAGGTTGAATTCTCAAAATGATTCCGAGTTCAACACCTTGGTCCTCGAGTGACTCTGGTAATTCAGGAAAAGGCTCCTCAAACAATATTTCAGATGGAGGAGAGGAAGAGGAACTAGGTGAACTAGATGGTTCAGCCACGATGACCTTGTCTTAGTTAACAGGAAAAGAGAGAGATAAACTTCAAGGCTTTAAAATGTTCTTTAGGGAAAACTCACGATTTGGTCTAGAAAAGACTAAAAAGATGTTATAATATCATGGGCAATCAATTTTTTTTTAAGACGCATAAATAGATTGATGCTCTTTCATGTTTTAAGAGTCGAGAAAGAAACAAATATGACTCTATTGCTTTTGATTGGAAATGAGCTTGAAAGGACAAATGCTCGAATTTTTAGAAAAATATTATATATGACAAAGAAATGCAAGACATATAATATGCGGAAAAGCACAAACACATAAAACCAGAGAGACACAAATATACATGGTTCACCCAGTTTGGGCTACGTCCACCTCGAATAGCTAGTCCTTCCTTTCTATTATCTAACAAAAATTAAGAGACAAAACCTACAATATATCCGTTGTAATATCATATGTTTTCTCTCATAGTCTCACCTCTCTGTTTCTTGCTCTGAGAATACACATATTCCACAACCTCAATACAATACCCTCATACAAATAGAGGTGTTTCCTTCTAGGGCAAAAAACCCTAAACTAAACATAAATTCTACCATCAGATCATCTGCCTAATGAATGGCCCAGATTGACCAGAAATTACTATACATTTACAAGGAAATTTTACATCTGTTTTTAGCTATGGGTGCGCTACTCATGAAATCCCTGTCGGGGGACCACTAGCCCCTGGACCCACCCAATTGGGGGGGGGGGATGGCCCCCTCTGAACCCCCACAAGGGGGAAAGTCCCTCTCGCACCCGCTCCTCTTGAAGGGGTGTACAATCTTCCTGGGGTATACATTCGGCTGAAACAAAGACCTCTAAATTAGGATGATAATCATACTCCACACCCAACAATCTCCCACTTGGAGAATGATTGGAGCAACTCCATCGCTGCTTCATTTGCTAGAGAGTGACTTCTCTTTGGACCTGGCTATTTATCATCTTCATTGTCATCCTTGAAGACTAATTGAAACTGAGCGTATTCTCAGTTTCTCCCTGGTTACAACTTTTGTTACCATATCTGCAGGATTCTGGCTAGTGTGTATCTTTTCCAGTTTCAACTCTCCATCTTCCAACACTGATAATATGAAATGGTACTTGAGATGTATGTGTTTAGTCCTAGAATGAAATTTTGAGTTCTTTGCAGGATGAATGGAACTTTGGCTATTATTGTATAATGTGCCCATATCATGCTTCTTACCCAATTCATCCATAAACCTCTGTAACCAAATCATTTCTTTACTAGCCTCTGTAGCAGCAACATACTCTGCTTCTGTTGTTGAAAGTGCAACAACACTTTGGATTTTTGAAATCCAACTGATAGTTGTTCCACCTACAGTAAATACATATCCTATAGTGCTCCTCATATTATCTCTGTAACCTGCCATATCTGTATCAACATATCCATTTAGAGAAATGATTGAACCACCAAAGAATAATGCTTGATTTGTGGTAACTCTCAAATATCTAAGAATCCATTTCACTGCCATCCAATGTTCTTTTCCTGGATTCTTTATGTAGCTGCTTACAACTCCCACTGCATGTGCAATATCAGGCCTTGTGCAGAGCATTGCATACATTAAGCTTCCAACTGTTGATGCATATGGAGCTTTAGACATATAATTGATGTCTTCTTGGGTCTTTGGACACATCTCCTTACTAAGTTTGAAATGGCTAGCAAAAGGTGTACTAACTGGTTTTGTATTGTGCATATTAAATATTTTCAACACCTTTTATATGTACTCATTCCGAGACAATGTCAATTTGCGATTTTTCCTATCTCTAGTTATTCTCATACCAAGGATTTGTTTTGTAGCTCCCAAATCCTTCACTGTAAATGAATTTGCCAATTTTCTTTTGAGCACATTTATTTCCTACATGTTAGACCCTGCAACAAGCATGTCATCTACATATAATAACAATATAATGTAACTGCCATCATTTTGCTTTTTTAGATAAACACAGTGATTAGAGTGACATCTAGTATAACCTCGTTCAGACATAAACTTGTCAAATTTTAGATACCAATGCCTTGGAGCTTGTTTTAATCCATACAAGCTCTTCTTCAACCTGCACACTAGTTTCTCCTTCCCTTTTACCTCATATCCTTGTGGCTACTGCATATATATCTCTTCCTCCAAATCCCCATGGAGAATGGTTGTCTTTACATCTAACTGTTCAAGATGCAAATCTTCAACTACTACTAGACTTAAAATAGTTCTGATTGAAGTCATTTTAACAACAGGAGAAAATATTTCATCAAAATCAATACCTTTCTTTTGTGCAAATCCCTTCACCACAACTTTAGCTTTGTACCTCTGTTTTCCTCCATCTTCTTCCTTCAGCTTGTAAACCCATTTATTATAAAATGCAGTTTTACCTATAGGCAACCTGATTAAGTCCCAAGTCTGGTTATGCATTAAGGAGTCCATCTCTTCTTCCATGGCTAGCTCCCACTTCTTCCTGCTTTAAACCTGCATTGCTTCTTCATAACATTCGGGTTCACTAGAATCAGTCAAAAATAAGTAATATAATGAAGGAGAGTATCGTTCAGGGGGTATACTTATCCTGGTAGATCTTCTAACACCACTTTCAGGTGTTTGGAGTGCATGTTGCTGTTGTGGAGGTTGTTGTTGTTGTGGTTGTTGATTATTATTATTTTCAGGCACCATCACTTTTTTTGTGATCTCGTCAAGCACTACGTATTCTCTATTTTCTTTTTCTTGTTTCTTTTCCTGTATTTGATCCTTATAAAAAACCTTTTCATTAAATATTACATCTTTGCTCCTAATGATCTTGTGATTTTCATAATCATATAAGTGATAACCAAAATCATTAACACTATATCCAATAAAGGTACATTTCTTTGATTTTTCCTCAAGCTTTGTTCTATTATCTTTATTAATATGGACAAAGGCCTCACAACCAAAAGGCTTTAAAAAGGAGTAGTTTACCTTTTTACCTGTCCATGCTTCCTCTGGAATACCACCATCCAAAGAATTTGAAGGCATTCTTTTTATTAGATAAACAACAGTATCTATAGCATCTGCCCAAAATCGTAAAGGCAATCCTGCATGCAATCCCATGCATCTTGCACACTCCATGATTGTTCTGTTCCTCTTTTTTGACACACCCTTTTCTTGTGGTGCTCTTAGAACTGTCTTCTCTCTACAAATTCCATGCTCTGAATAGTACCTATCAAAATCTTTGCTACAATATTCACCTCCATTGTCCGATCTAAGACATTTCAATTTCTTTCCTGTCTCAATCTCAACCAAAGCTTTCCATTTCTTGAAAGTATCAAATACATCATATTTATTCTGAATACAATAAATCCAATTTTTTCTAGTTGTGTCATCAATAAAAGTAACATAATAACGAAAGCCACCGAGAGATGATACCTGAGCAGTTCCCCATACATCTGTATGCACAAGCTCTAAGTTTTCGCTCTTCTTTTCTTTCCCAAGTCTGAGAAATATGACTCTCTTTTGTCTTCCATAAATGCAATTCTCATAGAAGTCCAAATCAACATTCTTCAAACCCGACAACAAATTCCTTGAGTGAAGAATCTTCATCCCCTTCTCATGTGTCCGAGCCTATGATGCCATAATGTTGCATCTGCTCCTTTGGAAGTTAAAGCATTAACAGAGTTAGAAATACCATTGCATAAATACAATGTAACAACCTTTTCACCTTTTGCTATTACCAAGGCTCCTTTGGTGACCTTCCAAGCTTTATCTGTGAAAGTTGTCACACAACCTTCACTGCCTAATTGCCTTGCTGAAATCAGATTTTTCTTCAAATTTGGAACATGCCTTACCTCCTTTAGTAGCCTTTGGTTTCCATTCTAATTTTTTACAAGAACCTTACCCATTCCAATAATTTTACATGGTTTATAATCACCCAAACGGACTTGTCCAAAATCTCCTTGAACATAGTCATGAAAATATTTCTTATTAGGTGTGGCATGGAATGAGGCCCCTGAATCTACCACTCAGGAATCGGTAATATTTTTGAAAGAGAGAATCAAAGCATTTTGTAACACTTCACCTATCACATTTGCTTCATGATTATTTTCTTGCTATGCATCTCCTTCTTTTCCCTTCCAAGATCTACAGTCTTTCTTCAGGTGTCCTTTCCTTCCGCATTTCCAACACACTATCCCCGATCTGGACTTGGGTCTACCTTTCCTTGATTTATTGTAATATCGTGAGCTCTTTCCTATTTCCATTCTTCTTCCCCTAGACTTCGCACCCAAAGAATTACCCGATGTCCGAACAGAGCTTTTCCGTCACATTTCCTTGCTAAGGATAGCACCGACAACGTCATCAAACTTTAAAGTTCGAGATCTAGCAACAAAGTTACTAATGGCTATTACTAAACCATTCCAACTTTTTGGAAATGAGCACAAGAATAACAGAGCTCTAACTTCATCATCAAAGTTTACCCTTACAAAAATTAAATGAATTGTAAGTATATTAAAATTATTTAAATGGTCTACAACAGATCCACCTTCCAACGTCTTCATATTAAATAACCGTTTCATAAGAAATACCTTGTTTGAGGTCGAGGGTTTCTCATATAGTTTCACCAACGCCTGAATCAAACCCTCTGTCATTGTTTCCTTTGAAATGTTGAAGGTGACCGACACTGCGAGGCACAACCATACTGTTTCGAGTGGCTTTCTATCGAGAATGTTCCATTTTGCATCTGTCATAGCCGTCGGCTTCTTTGTTTTTCTGCTCAATGGTAGGTACACATCTTTCTGATAAAAATAATCTTCCATCTGCATCTTCCACAACGGAAAGTTTTGGCTGTTAAATTTCTTGACCCTAAACTTACCATCTTCTGCCATTGCTCCCACTCAAATGAGGAATCCTTCTTTCTTGTGAGTTTATCAGCCAAATAGACCTTCGGATCTAATACCAGTTGTTAGAAAAATACTATATATGACAGAGAAATGCAAGACATAATATGTGAAAAAACACAAACAAATAAAACCAAAGAGACGCAGATATACATGGTTCACCCAGTTTGGGCTACGTCCACCTCGAATAGGTAGTCCTTCCTTTCTATTATCCAGCAAAAATGAAGAGACACAACCTACACAAGGTTCGTTGTAATATCCTTTGTTTTCTCTCATAGTCTCACCTCTCTATTTCTCGCTCTTAGAATACACATATATTCCCCAGCCTCAATACAACACCCTCATATAAAGAGAGGGGTTTCCTTCTAGGGAAAAAATCCCTAAACTAAACATAAATTCTACTGTCAGATCATTTGCCTAATGAATGACCCAGATTGACTAGAAATTACTATGCTTTTACAAGGAAATTTTACATCTATTTTTAACTTGAGGGGCGATGCCCTTGAAACCCTCGCTAGGGAACCGCTGGCCCCCAGCCCCCCCCCCCAGTTGGGGGGGATGGCCTCCCCCACCCAGGGGGGATGCCGCCCCCCCAAACCCCTGTGGGAGGGGACAAGTCCCCCCCGCACCCCCCCACGTAGAGGGGTGTACAATCTTCATGGGGTATACCTCTAGCTGAAACAAAGACCTCTAAATTAGGATGATAATCATGCTCCACACCCAACATGAATGATGTTTTAAGTTTAATGATTCAAAAAGATCAAATGAATGCTCTCAATGATCTAGGTAAAAAGGATTACCAGGCAACGGTGAATTGTAGAATACCACCCGGTGAACCAAGAAGTACGAGCAGGCAATCTCCTCGAATGGTGTGTTTGGTGTATCACATTTGAAAGGTGGTCAACTCAACTTCCTATGGATAAAGGATTGCAGCCTAGAGGGGTCTCCCATTATATACTCGACGATACAGGGAGCACAAATCCATACTATCTATATCTGTTGCCAAAGCTAATGACAACTGCTAGGTTTAAAGATGCCAGAACACATCTCTAGCCTAGACCTTCTGGATATGATTGTTAGATTTCAATTGTGCATTAGGTTAATTGAGTTCATTTTAAAGTTTATCTTGAGTTATTTCTCAGTTTTCAGGCCTTAGCAATGTGACTCAAAAAATCCCTAAATGCAACTAAATGAGACAAGACCCTTTCAATTCAGTAAACTGTCTACACTAGAGAGGGTAGAAAACACACAATTAGATGCAAACAACCAAGAAACTGAAAGAAAAATTATTTTTCACTACTTCACTTTTTGAGAAAATAAACTAATGAAAAATACATTCAAATTCCTAATTTCTTGACAAGTACATTCCTAACAGTCCTTTCAAAAGCAAAGAGAGTTATTTTTCTTCTCAAATTCAAATGCAATCGTAGTCTTCAATGATGCTAACTACCGTAGCATACTGATGTAGAAAACTAGAATTTTATAATTCTCATGAAACAACGAAATGATTTTTCTCATAAAACACTTCAATGTAAAATTTTTGGGTTGAAGCTTCAGAAGAAACCGTTTGGTCAAAGTTGCACAAGAAACTACTCAAAGTTGTTGAAGAAGTTGTTGGGGTCAAAATTGCTAGAAGGAAAACTCATCAAGGAGAAAATTTGACTTAGTCTTGGAGGGGTCTTTATCAAGGGTCCTAGGTCTTGGAATTCATCATTTGAAGATTCTATAAGAAGAGAAGAATTATTGTGGTTTTTCCTCTCAAGTGGAGAGGTTTCAGCTCTTGATGATTGCCTACATCTTGTGTCATGTTGTCTCACTGTTATTTATAATTTCGTGTTTTTTTTTATGATAAGAAAATTAAATTTAATAAAGATAAATAAGAAGCTAATCAAGTTAAGAAAATTAAATTTAATCAAGATAAATAAGAAGCTAATCAAGTTAAGTAAAAATAATCACAAGTAGTTACCAAAAGAAGAGAAATCACCTAATCTAGTTTCCCTATATTTCTCAACAGGGTATTAGAGCTAAGGTGATTACATCAAGTAAAGGTAGCTTGAATAAGGACCATCAAAAGGAGTATCATGAAAGTTCAAGGAATCAAAGAGGACATCGAATCATCAAGAAGGGATACATAAGGGCTGAACAAAGGAGCATCAAGAAGGACAACTCATTTCAAGGATTGTCACATCTCAAAGAAAAGAAGACCTCAAAACCCTAGCTCATCCAAATAAGGGTTCTACACTTTAAGCATTCTTGAGAAGCTCACATCATGATCACAAAGAAAAGATATCAAGGAACCTACCTTGATTCAAATAATAACCACACATTGAAGCATCTTGAAGTATCTATATCCAAGGGAAGAAGGAAGAAGCACTACTATCATCATCAAGGAATCAAGGTGATATCCGTCCTCTTAAGTCAAGGATCACTAACAAAGCATATTTTAAGGAAGACATCTTCTATTGTCAACATCATTAAGAAAGGCATAAAGTGATAGATTTCATCATCAATGAGTATCTTTGCTTGAAAAGTAAGTTTTTTTTATATCTATTTCGAAATCTATCAAAAACAATTCATTCTGTAAGGAAAGAAACAAATTGGTTAGGTCATAAAACTTTCTTGCATGGAAGAAGATGACATATTTGGTCCTCATAGAAAATGAAATTATTGGACATGTTAAGGGTCCAACCACTAAACCTCCAAAGGAAGAAGTTCAAGCTCTATAAAAGTATATGAAAAGGGAAATAAGGTCTCAAAGGATCCTTATAGAATCCATCAAGAATCCCCTCATATCCTATATATCAAAGCTAGAGACATCAAAAGAAATCTATGAAAGGTTAGTAGAATTTTTCTCTATAAGCACTGCTAGACAAGTCATATCTTTGAACACCGAGCTATATAATGAAGGTATCAAAGGAAGTATTGATAGCCTCATATCTTATGAGGGTGTCATAAATAAGAGACTAACTACAAGAGTTGGGGACAATAATGTCTGATAAAGAAATGGAAACCGTGGTGATCAATGCACTACCTAATGAATGCGTCAACTTCATATTAAGAATCTATGGAAAGAAGGAATCCACCCCATTCAGTGAAGTTTGGTTATTATGTAAGATTTAAGAAGCCATGTTGAAGGCAATAAGTGTTGTGGGATAAAATGAACAAGTTCAAGCATTTTCTGCCATGGCTAAGAGAAAAGGAAAGTTTGGGAAAAAGAAGAAAATCAATATGTCAAAGATCCAATGCTATGGTTATTAGGAATATGGGAACTACAAGAAAAAATTTCATAAACTTAAGAAGGAGAATAAGAAAAGGAATGAAGCTCACATCACCGAAGAAGTATAAGAACCTAAGAAGAAGAAATCAAAGAGGAGGAAGTGAAATATATCTACTATGACTGAGATAATCTCCTTCACTTAGTTCTTTCCAGTTTTATAAATAATAGTTATCATGGTAGGAAGCATTGTGATTATGATATGATGCATCATATAGGAGATGACATCAAATTGGAAGCATACAATTGAGGCAAGAGCTCTTGACAGAAGTATAATTCTACATGAATGTAGTAGTCATCATAGAAATGAAGTAGCTCTTGGTAACTGCACTAAATGCATGAGTAGCATAGATGGTTGGAAGAAATTCATCTAGAATGGTAAAGATAAATCATCACACATCATCATCAGTTGGAAGGATCATTTGAAAAATGAGGATAATTAAGGTCCTTTGTTGGAATCTTCATTAGAAGGTTCACCTCTCTTAGAAGAAGCAAGTGTCTCAATGACCATTCCACCTTGTCTAGATTCATTGTTTAGAAGGATGAAGGTATGGTGACAAAGGAGAGAAACATATCAAGATGGCTGAAGTGCTTTAAATCAAGGAAAGGAAGATGTCTAAGGAATTATATATGACCTAAAGAAGAAAAGAGGTATGTATATATTTTATAGATTAAGTCACGTCATCATATAGTTGCAGATAGCATGGGTGAATTCTCTACCCCATGAGCATGATCGAAGGAAAGGGATATCTTCCTTTAGAAAGATGCATGAAGGTAGAGTTCACATATTGACAATATGAAATCAACATAATATGTCCTTATATGGAATATGAGGTGGTTGGAAAAGATAAAGGGACCATGGATGAAAGGTTCCTTGGGAGTAATATTTGAAGAAATAAAGAATAGATAGTGAAAGATGCAACTACGGTCACATAAGAAAAGGAATTTAACATCCAATGACTAGAAGAATTGGCTATGACATCTCCATTGAGAAGGTATGAAGCCCCTAATAAGGTCTACAAAGGAAGGAAACCCTTGACATTGAAAATCTTGGAGATGTGTTTATGAATGTGCGAGATGTTGATGTTGCAAGAAAGTAGATGTCATGATGAAAGGCTATCACAAAAGGTAACTTTGATTTGATGATAAATATTTTTTTTGAACAACATCTCGATGGTTTGATATAGGGCTACTGAAAAACAGTTGTATATGTCACATACAACAAGCACTCATGTGTTTGGATGGAAGATCCTAAAGGGAACATGACTTGGTAGAGGTAGTAGTATGAAGAAAAGTCAGAGTGGACTGGAAGATCAATTTCTAATGAAAAGAAGGATGACATGACTATTGGTTCAATCCTATGGTTTGTTGAAGGAAAGTGATGTGTGGTCAATTCCATATGAAGAAGAAATAGGATATAAAGGCTCCATAATGATGAAGATGGAATTCATGAGATCAAAAGGAGGAGCTCTACAAGTAGCTGAAGGTACCATGATCTTCACCAAAGACCATAAATCTACTAAAAACAAGTCCCTAGTTAAGAGGGAGCTTGGATAAGTCCCTGGATAAGAGGGAGCTTGGTAATTTCCTTGTAGGAATAAGCATATCTTCCCTAGTGAAGAGGGGGAGATATACACATAATTTTTGTCTTCCCTTCATGAAGAAAGAATGGAGGATTAGGTAAGCATCTCACATCCGATACTCTTTAAGGACGAGGTAGGGCATCCAAGATAAGGGTAGTCGAAGAGGAAATTCTGTGAGGATGTGTTATTCTAAGATAGAAATTGTCCTAGAAGGACATACCCTATGAACACCCGGGTGGGGTATTTTCCTTGACAATCAATGATGATGGTGTCTGTCAATCATTGGTCTCACCAACATTGTGCTCTAATCTTGTGGAGAGATAGAGTTGTTAGTCAAGGCCTTGCTATGTAACAATATTGGTTGGTATGATGCAAAGAGATGGCTTACCAATTCGAATGTTATTATGATAATTATTCAGTTTCAGAATGTTCAAGTACCTTGTATGTGTTATGAACACCTCCCTAGTTAAGGGGGAGTGTTGATGTAACTAGTTTCCATATTCATAATGAAATATGTAATCAATGATTTTATGTATTTGATGTAAAGATAAAATAAATTTATAATTTTCATTCTTGAGGCATGGGTTTCATGCTGAAGGAAAATTTATTTTTTAGCTCAAATGCCCATTTAGTGCTTCTAGAGTTTGTGATTGAGTCTACAAGTTAATTGAGTCATTTTCATTTATGGAAGACCCATTTTGGGCATGTTATTTATTGTAAAGAAAATTATTTGAGTCAAAAATAGAGTCAAAGACCTTCCAAGGCCTTGTCAAACAAGTAAAACAAGTCATCCTACATGAAGGGACAAGTTAGCCTAAAGATAGCAATTTGTACCCCTCAAAAGTGCATATATAAGAAGGAACTTGACCTCATTTGGAGACACTCTTAAGAAAGTTAGATGTCCTGAAGATAGAAGCTAGATAAGAACAAAAAAGAAGAATAAGAGAAAGATCAATGTTTTGGGTCTCTCTCTCTTTCTTGTGTTAGGGTTTCTACAGTTGTTTGATAAGTCGAAGAGTTGGATAGTTGTTGGGGTCGAAGTTGTTGAAGAATTTGTTGGGTCGAATGTAATATTATTACTTAGGAAATACATTGATAAACCAAGCAAAAACTAATATAAACATACAAAATTTAGAAATATAAGTAGACACCCAGAAAATATCCAAAAACGCCATCCACTGGAGCCATTTTATTATATATATGGAGCAACAGTGTGATGGGGTATGAAAAGAGTGGACCTGGGATTTCCACAAAGGAAAGCTAGATAAGCCCTAGGTCAAAAAATACAATGCCCATATGTGGAAATGATTTTCCCCAAATATGCCCTATGCTGCCCTGGAGAAACTTCTATGTCTACTGGAAAGAAATTGTTGAAAGAACCTCCTCTCATGTTTAGAAAATTCTACAAAATTAGCCCTCGAACTCCTCTTAACAACCCCACCAAAACCCAGAAATGGTTAGGTCTGAAATTGACCCTGAAATACCACGTCCTCCCTAACTGGCTGAAAAATATGACCTCCCTAAAAAATCACTATACTATCCCTCTAACTACTCCTAAATCTTATGTTTCACTCCCCCAAACGACTTCCTCAAATTCCCTACACAACCCAGCTCCATAAATACCTTCCTCAACTCCCCACGTGTACCTATATTTAGTCTCCTGCGCATGCCCCAGGAGAAGAGAAATTCATTTTGCCCCCAAGAATCAATATCTCACCCCAAAACTCTTCACAAGGCTTAGCCTTCGCCTGGAGCAGCTCCACTTAATTTCTCATAGCAAACACCTCCTGGAAGATAACTGAAATGAGTGGCATGTGATCCTCTACTACGTCCTCCTAGAGCATGAATTAGCTGACTGAAATGGTTGAAAGGTGATCCCACAATCTCCACAAGTATCCATCCAATGCAATGACAAATTTACCTCCCTAAGGTGTCACTCAAGCTCCATCGAAAGAAGGGTGAGATCTCCCCTTAGAAATCTTTGTGCTAAGTAGCACTTGTGACCCAGCTAAATAGCTTGAGCAAAAAGAGAATAATAAAGTTGAAAAAATAACCCAATAGTTGTTATGCCCCTTCTATTTATAATTTTGACTTGCCTTCCCATGTGGGTTCCTCCATCCACCATTTTGACCTATTTCCTTGGAAACTTTGACTTCCCTCTCCAAGGGTTGTGTATTAAATGTGGGTGTCCCCCCATATTCCAAAAACAAAATTATTTCGGCCCCCATCTCCAAAGTCTCATCCCCCAAAATTTCATGGGCCCCATAATAGTCAAAAATGAAAAATTGTGAAATTAACTTTAGAGCAATAATTTTCGGAAGGAACATTACATCGAAGCTCCAAAAGAATCTGTTGCGTCAAAGTTCTAGAAGAAACTATTGGGTCAAAGATCCAGAAAAAACTGTTGGGTCAAAGTTCTAGAAGAATCTGTTGGGTTGAAGTTCCAATAGAAACTTCTAGGTTGTATGATCCAGATTTAAATAGGAATGCAACAAATTACAGAGATAACCATAAACATAGAGATGCAATAGAAATAATACTTCATTTCATTAATGTAAAATAGTGAAATATGCTTACAAACAACAATGGAAATAAACCAACTAGGGCGATGGTAGCTTATCTCTAAGAAGAGATGTGGTGGCTACATGCCTCTCAACTATGTTATAATGAGGCTCGAAGGCCTATTTATTGTTGAAAAATAATGGAAAACCCTAAACATCTAAAAACCTAACCCTAGAAGATGAAACGCCAAACTGTGAGCCCTGTTTGAGTAAATTAGTACATCAACTTCCCGGGGTCATAACTTTGGCATACAATCTTCGTTTGACGTGTACAATATCTCGTTAGAAAGATATATTTGAGAACTACAACTTTGGGAAGAGAAACATCGATCCATGCACCCATGTTGCTCCTAGTTTTCCCAAAAGAAATGTTGTTTGGGGCCTCAAAACGGCTCCGGAAGTTCATGGCCCAAAAAAACTACTAAAAATAGTAAATTGTGCGACAATTTGGAAACTGAAAATATGAAAGGAACAATGGTGGGGGTCCAAGTGGACTTGGTGGGTGGCCACCAATATACACCTGGATCATTCCTCCCCCCTTACGAAGCAATGGTCCCCATTGCGTTGAGTTCCTCCATGAGATGAGGAAACTTCTGCTGAACTTGGTCTTTGGTGAGCTACTTGCCCTAGTGAAGGAGTTGGCCTACTTTGACAACTCAATACAGTTGGATATTCTATTGGTGAGTGTACTTGATCTATGTTTCCATTATCTGATCAGATACAACTTGTTCCATGCAATCTGGATTTAACTCTGTGGGTGTTAGTTGTTCTGCAATCTCGGATGTGTCTAGTAATGGTGGAAAGTATGGTTGAAGGCAGTCCACATTGAACACTGGGTGCAGGCTAAGGAATGGGGGAATGCTAAGCTCAAATGCATTGTCCCCCATAGCCTTGGTAATGGTGTAAGAACCATATTAGTGTGGTCTGAGTTTCTGATAGGCTCCAATAAGGCGTTCCTTTTGCAAATGCAACCAAACTTTGTTGCCCACCTGAAACTTGTGTGGCACTCGATGTTGATCATATAGCTACTTGTACTTGGCATTTGATTTCTACAGAATTTCATGGACCTACTGGCGAATATGTTTTATGTGCTCAATGAAGTTGTTTGCCTTATCTATTTCAGACTAGACATGAGCCGAATCTGCGTGAGTAGCTACAAATGGAATGGCCACATTAATGGGACATAGTGGCTGGAATCCCAAGCCCACCTGAAAAGGGCTATGGCCAGTCGAGCTATGGAGCGCTCATTGTAGTTGTGTTGAACGTAGGGGAGGCTCTCGTCCCATGTGTGTGGATGCTTTGAGTTGTACATGTGTAGAATGTGTATAATCATCCTGTTGACAACCTCTGTCTGGCTATCAATTTGAGGATGGAAGGTTGTGGACTTAGTGAGTTTGGTGTCCAGCATCAACCAGAGACTAGACCAAAATGTATTGAGGAACTTGCTATCCCGATTTGAGATGTATTGAGGAACTTTCTATCCCAATCTGAGATGATAGACTGTGGGATCCCAAAGTATACCCACACTCATTCAAAGAAGAGTTTAGCAGTGGCTTCTGTTGTGATATTCTTCTTGTAGGCCATAATAATGGCCATCTTTGAGAACCTATCGATGACCACAAAAACACAGTTGTTTCCATGCTTAGTGGAAGGAAGGCCTGACATGTAATCCATGGAGATGGATTCCTAAGGTCGACTAGGGGTCGTCAGCAGGGTATAAAGGCATTGCTTCTTGACAATCAGTTTGGCAATGGCACAGGCAGTGCATGATCTAATGTACTTCCTGACATCCTGTCACAGATTCAGCCAATAAAATACTTCTGTAGTACTGCAGCCATTTTGTCGACCTCGAAATGCCCAGTAGCTCGACTATAGTGTGCTTCCCAAATCATCTTGGCATGCTTGCTTGAAGGAACACAATGGTGACCCAGGTGGCATAATAGGGCATCCTGGAGGTGAAAATCTAGAGTATGCCAACCCTGCAAGAGTGTCTGGTATGTGTGGCCAAATTATGGGTCGCTTTTGTAGAGAAGTGGCTAAACAGAAGTCTCATGCCCACAAGAGTTGAGCACGATGGTTAATGCCATAATAGGTGCTCGACTGAGGAAATATGCAACATTATTGGTGCTGCCCTTCTTATACTTGATATTCAAATGGAACTATTGTAGGTATGTGGACCACTTCTGATGGCGATCATTCTGCAATTTCATTTGGGTCTTTATGAATTGGAGGGGTTGGTGGTCTGTGTGGATGACCATTTCCTTCCCAAAAATGTAATGTTTCCATTGTCGGTAGGCCTGCACAATTGAATACATCTCTTTGTCATAAGTGGGATACTTCCGGATTGTGTCTGAAAGTGTCTCACTATGATATGCCACTGGATGCTCATGTTGAGTAAGGGTTGCCCCAATAGCATAGTTAGAGGCATCTGTCTCGACCTCAAATGGTTGTTGCAATTCTGGAAATGTGAGCACTGGTGCCGAGTAGAGGCGATCTTTCAACTCTGTCAATGCCTTTTGTTGAAATTCAAACCAAAAGAATTTTGCTTTCTCTCCTCCTTTGGTGACTTGACTCAAGGGCCAAGTGATATGAGAAAATCCCAACACGAACCTGCGGTAGAAGTTGGCAAGACCTAGAAAGTTGTGGAGCTCTATTAGAGTGGTTGGAGAGGGCCAATCCCGAATGACTTAGATCTTGGCTAGATCCACATGCACCCCCTGTTCATCAATAATGTATCCCAGATATTGAACCTAGCTCATGCAAAAAGTGCATTTCTCCAAATTGACAGATAGCTTGTGTTTCCACAGTGTTTAGAGAACTTGTCGGATGTGGTGGAGGTGCTCTTCCCAACTCTGGCTGAAGATCAAGATGTCATCCAAGTATACCACTACAAATGAGTTGGTGAATGGCCACAAGACGTCATCCATTAGCCTCATGAAGGTTGCAGGAGCATTCATCAATCCAAAAGGCATAACCAACCATTTGAAAAGGCCCTCCTTGGCTTTGAAGGAAGTCTTTCACACGTCAGAGGGTTCGATTGGTACCTGGTGATATCCTGACTTCAAATCGATCTTGCTGAAATATTCTTCCCCCTTCAATTGGTCCAGGAGGTCATCAATACATGGGATCATGTACCTATTACAGACAGTGATCTTGCTCAGTGCCTGATAGTTAATAAAGAGTCTCGAAGTCCCATCCTTCTTCTGTACCAACATGATCGGGCTCCCACAGGGCGATGAACTCAGACGGATGTGACCTTTCTATAGCAGCTCCTGAATCTACCTCTTGATTTCATCATTCTCTAGAATGGAGCACTGATAGATTGGTCCATTGGGTAGCAACACACCTGGGGTCAGATCGATGGAGTGCTTGACTTGATAGTGCAGAGGAACCCCTACGGGGAGGTGAAGATGTCCTCGTACTCCTCCATGACCTTGTCCATCTGTAGTTGTTGTGCGGAGGGGCCCTGTCTAGAGGTTGTGGCCACCGTCTTCTTCTTTCCTTGTGGGAGTATCATCAAGAAAATAAATTTCCCAATTTTGGAAATGA
The DNA here is from genome assembly GCA_000404065.3 of Pinus taeda. Classification (NCBI taxonomy): domain Eukaryota; kingdom Viridiplantae; phylum Streptophyta; class Pinopsida; order Pinales; family Pinaceae; genus Pinus; species Pinus taeda. The sequence goes on from APFE030189070.1 coordinate 51,730, forward strand.
GCTTACTACATTGTTTTGCAGTAACCAAAGAGATGGTGATAGGCAGTGATACCTCCAGTATCCTGTACAACTTATTTCCCAAAGTAATAATAATAGCACATAGCCTTGATTCATACATAGCATGTCACTTCCACAAGTATGGTTGTCCTAATAATACATCACAAACTTCAAGGGGAGCAATGTCACACAATACCTCATCCGTGAAGGGCTTGATGTTGTATGGAAGGTGACACTGCTGGCCCACGTGAAGATCCTGTCCTTGGTGAAGCCACTCGATGGTGTACGGTTGTGGATGTGTTGTGGTGGGCAAGCCCAACCACTTCACGCCCTCTACCGAAATGAGGTTCTTCTGGCTCTCGCTACTAATAATGAACTATAGCGGGGATCCCTTTACCCACATCTTGGAGTGGAAGAGATGCACCTCCTCCTCTGGATCTTCAGGGTCCTCCTTCTCGATCTTTGTGGTGGAAACAGTGGCATTGGGCTCCGCATCAATAATATACTTCCCTTTGTCATTCCCCTTGTTGGGTTCTGACTCAGTGTTGGAACATGCACCTGATTCTAAAACCTTTAGCTTAGCCACTAGTGACTGCTTGGCCAGACACTCACTTGTGTTGTGAGTGGAGATCTTATCGAACTGACACCATTTTCCTGTGTCCTTTTTCGGCTTCGCAGCACTATTCCTTGCTTGTAGCTTTGGCAGGTTGTCTTGGGCTGCCCTGCCTTGGCTTTGTCCTTTGTTCTGTAGTTTGGGGGCACCTTTCCCTTGCTTGAAATTCACAGATCCAAAGTCTCGCTTCTTCTGTTTAAACTTCTACTCGACCTTGACGGCATATCGGTATGTTGTGCCGAGCGAGGAGATGTTCAAGAATTCTATTTCTTCCTGGATGTACTTGTGTAAGAAGCCATGGTATTTTGAGTATCAAATGCTGCTCTGAATCCTTGATACCCAACTTTGTGTGAAGGGTATGGAAAAGATTGGTAAACTTTGGCACGTCTTGGTCCCTTCACTGTCGCAACGTGGTCCACTTTATGTATTGATCCTCATAGCTTCCAATAGGGTAGTACTACTCCTTAATGGCATCCCGGAATGAATTCCAGGTGGGTGTAGCTAAAAATAGTGAGCAGGTACTTTCATCCTTCTGATTGCAGTAGGTTTCCTAGGAGTCCTTGACGTGGGGTGCTGCTTTGAGAAGCGTGAAAACAATCTTTTCCCGACTCAAAAATTCATGAACAGAAAAATAACCCTCTAGCAGATTTAACCATTTATCTATGGTATCTGCATCTATCTGACCCTCGAATATGGGTATTTCAAAATTAACTTGTACCTTAAAGGGCGTGGCATTTCCAGAGTAGCTGTTGGATGCCAATGCATCGCCTTTGGGTAGCCACTGAAGGATCTGGGCAAAGTTGTCCATCATTGCGTTACTTTGTCGCGCGAGGGCTTCTTCGAGCAAGATTTTGATAAGATTTCCTGCCCCCGTCTTTCTTCTCATTCACCTTGGGAGGCCGTCGGGATTTGCGAGGCTGGTCTTGCAAAGGTTCGACTAGTTCAAGCCCTAACTCCTTATATCCGGACCTCGTTGAGGACATGCAAAGAAAAATAGAGAAAAAACAGACCGCTTTGATACCACTGATCCATATTTAAACACGAATGGAAAAAATTACAGAGATAACCATAAGCACAAAATGCAGCGGAAATAATACCTCATTTCATTAATGTAAAATACTAAAATATGCTTACAAATAGCAATGGAAATAAACCAGCTAGGGCGACAGTAACTTATCTTTGAGAAGAGATGTGGTAGCTACATGCCTCTGAATTGTGTTACAATGAGGCTCGAAGGCCTATTTATTGTTGAGAAACAATGGAAAACCATAAACATCCAAAATCCTAACCCTAGAAGATGAAATGCCAAACTATGGCCCTGGTTTGGGTAAATTGCTACATCAACTTCCCGGGGTCGTAACTTTGGCATACCATCTCTGTTTGGTGTGCACAATATCTCGTTAGAAAGATCTATCTGAGGACTACAACTTTGGTAAAAGAAACATTGGTCCATGGACCTAAGTTGCTCCCAGTTTTCCCAAAAAATGTCGTTTAGGGCCTCAAAACGGCTCCAGAAGTTCAGGACCTAAAAAATTGCTAAAAATAGTAAATTGTGCTACAGTTAAGGAAACTGAAAAGATGAAAGGAACAATGGTGGGGGTCTAGGTGGACTTGGTGGGTGGCCACCAATATCCACCTAGATCATTGAAGTTCGAAATGAAACCACTGGGTCAAAGTTGTAGAATAAATTGTTGGGGTCAAAATTGTTGAAGAAGTTGTTGGGGTTGAAATTGCTGGAAAGAAAGCTCATCAAGGAGAAAGGTTGAATTAGTCATGGAGGGGTTTTTATCAAGGGTATTAGGTGTTTAAATTCATCATTTGAATATTCTATAAGAAGAGAATAATTCTTGTGGGTTTTCCTCTCAAGTGGAGAGGTTTTGGCCCTCGTTGATTGCCTACATCATGTTCCTCTTGTCTCATTGTTACTTGTGATTTGGTGGTTGTCTGACGATAATAACATTAATTGTAATCAAGATAAAGAATAATCTAATTAAGTTAAGTAAAAATACATCACAGGCAGTTATCGAAAGAAGAGAAATTACCTAATTTAGCTACCCTAGATTTCTTCATAGATTCCAACCATATATTTCATGAATGTAGCTACCCTAGCAAGATTTGTGACTAGGTGGAAATTCTCTTTGAGCATTTTGATAGATATCATGATACTTAGAGAACACCATTTCCAATTGGATCATGAGTAGATTTGAAAATCCCATTTTAAATAGAGTATGGACCCTAATTCATGTTCTTCTTATATGTTGCATATGGAAAGAATGAAAGGGTCACACCTTCAAAAATTAAAGCCTTCCTAAACATCTGGTATAGTAAAAAATTCTTTGTGTAGTAAAGGAAACCATATTTCTCATCCCTTGGCCTTCATATCTGTAGTCCTCCCCTTCTTATGAACTAAAAATCCTATGGAATCTCTTCCCTATCCAGTTCCACTATCACCCCCCTTCCCCTAACTTTTGCTTCCTGCCCTCCCCCTTCTCCTTTCTTCAAATTGAACTACGATGGTGCCTCTAAATACAACCACAGAAATTTTGGCTACGAAGGAATTTTTCTTGATGATCAGAGACATGCTCTCTTCTACTTCTCAAAAAATATGGGCTCAAATACCAACAATGATATAAAACTATTATCCTTGGAAATGGGTCTCTTATTTTCCCTCTAGCTATCATACACCAAACTAATCATTGAAGGGGATTTTCAACTAGTTATCAAGAAAGTAAAGCATATTCTCCATGGAGGCAACTCTTAAAAAATGTCAATTAGTTGGCAATTATATAATTACCTCATGATAATTCAATCCTCTCTCTCTCTCTCTCTCTCTCTCTCTCTCTCTCTCTCTTGAATTCCAGTAGTCCTCACCTTCAATGTTTGACAACCAACCAATAAGGTAGTGGAATGCTTGTCCAATGTAGGTAGTATTTATGAAGCTCTTAATGTTCCACAACCATGGCTTCCATCTCCTAAGGATCACATCAGTTAGGAATATCATGACCTCCTTTTGTAGGATTTCATTCCCCGATGGGGGTACTTGGGGATGAGAAAAGGGAGGGAAATAATGGTTGTGACATGCTCCCACATGAGGATATGGGTGGCAACATGGTGTCCATACCATTCAAATTCAGAAACCATGTTGAGAGGAATGGAAGTCCATATAGGTTTTAATGCACAATGAATTCACAAGAAGCTTAGGGGGCAACCATTGATGGTGTTGGCAGTCCCAACGCATAGGGAGAATGTTTATAGCTAAAATTGGAGTATTGGGAGGTTATTCTTTGCATTTTGTGACTGATGTTAGCTAGCTCTAGAGCCAATGTGCAAGATTTTAGTGGGCTTGAGATTTATTACAATATTCAAAAGGAAGGATAGGGTCTTCTGGCTTGGTCCCCCCTTCCATCTTGTTCCTTACAAAGAGGGTGAATGTTGGCTCTCATCATGTTATCAAAAATGGAAATCATATTCTATCAAAGAGTGGGGTACTCTCGTTCTTGACTTGGTCTCCCCTTTTTAGCCCTTGCCATCAACAACACAAGTTTCAAGTATATGCCCCATAAATTAAGTTTCTCACTGTGGTTCTTGTTTACACTGCACAATTTAATTTGGTGGGAGCTTCACCTACTTATGAGTGTTCTCTTTCTCATTTTGGTTGGATTTATTTATAATTTTTGTGTTTGTCTCATGGAATGGTTAATTTGGTTGTCTTAAGCCAACAACTGAGTTACCGCTTCTCCTTGTTTTAGTAGTCTCTTCTTTCCAACTATGTGTTGATTGAACTTGCTCTCATTTTTCAATATGGCTCACTAAAGAGCATGCTCAAGATGAGGAGTTCGAGGTCATGGAGCTCTCAACAATGCCCAAGTGAGGGCCATAAATAGATTTTAAGGAGATACTCACATGGGTATTTAGCATGAAATTGAGGACACTAAACAAGAAGTTATAGAGGAAAGGGATAATGTCTTTGATTGGATTTCATTGTTTCAATATCAAACTAAGTCCTTGATTGGGGAATTTCTTATGGCTTCTACAAGCAATATTTACACACCATTAACCTTGGCATACTAAGAACCTCCTAGGGAAAGTTTGATTTGAAAGAAATGAAATTAGAGACAAGCTTCTCCTCTGCATGGAGGAATCACACTTACTATATCAACTCATGAATGATTGCATGGTGTAACATCCCCTCTAGTAAATTTGTAAACTTGGTGGAACATTGCTATTATCTTTCCTATATTAACATGCAAAATCATTTTTAATTTTAAATAACATTTTTTTTCCATATTTACAAAAACTCACAAAGCCATAAAATAATATTTAATCTAATTTTTAACTCAAATTTTTCGGGCATTGCTTGATTATTTAAAATAATCTCTCATAAAATTTGTATATTACTGCAAATAAGCTCATCATTTGTGTGGTGTCGCTTACCAGATGAAAAGAGATGTCCTTCCAAAGCTTTGGATGTCTTTAAGTAGGAGCCGATAAATAATACTCAAACGCCTCAATTTTCCCTTCGCATTTGAAATTGAAAATTGAGTTCGTATAATCAATGGAGTGCGAGTTGCAGCTAAGGAGCTACCTGGATCCCGTGACAGAGAACGCGATAGCTGGTTTGCAGGCGGGGTTGTGCTGCACCATACTCGACAAATGCCTCACACGCACCAAGCAAAATTCTCCATTTTATACCGACGCCCATCAGGGGATGCACAGCAATTTCCCATCCGAATATGTGTATGTCCATTCTCCACCTCGCCCTACCACCATCTCCATCCCCTCGCCCGATCATGGTGTTGAAAGTGATATAAATAGAGACACAGATGACGAGGACCAAGAGCAGAGGGATGGTGATGGTGACATAATGATGCCTCAGGGCAACGATGAGGACGACAACGATGACGTCCCAATCGAGCAGCAGGAAGAGGACAACGATGACGACCCCCCAATCGAGCAGCAGGAAGAGGGCAACGATAACGACCCAGTGGAGCAGCAGGAGGAGGACAATCATAACAACCCAGCCGAACAACGGGAGGAGGACAACGACTATGAGTCAGCAGAGGAAGAGGATGCTGACGATGACGAGGACGATGACGATGATGACGACGACGACACGGATGATGACGATGATGACGACGACAGCGATGATGACGACGACGACGATGAGTCAGATGAAGAAGAGGAGAATGATAATGATATACGTCCGCCGTCGCCTTCAGCTCGTGAGCAACGTCCTCCTCTTTCACCAAGTGACGATGATGATGAGGATGTAGATGTTGATGCCAATCCTTTTAAACATCGCCGGTTCGACTGAACATCGCTGTGGAAGATGAAGATTTTAAGTGAAATGTTTCGACCACTCCATGCATTATTGTATTCTTCAAATTGACGAAGCTGAAATGCACTGAAATTATCGTTATGAATGATATTTTAAGTTTCAGAGTTTATGGATCACCATCTTTCTCTTGCAATTCAATTTCTTTTTTTAATTAAATTAATGATAAGTTAATCCAGTTTTCTGGTTGAAAAAATAATACCAAAAACCCTTCATTATCCTGAACATGAAGTCAATAAATATCTTCAAGTGACTTTATTCATGATATTACACAGTTATTTATTTTTAACTAGTGAACATATAAAAATTAAATAACTAGAAATTATAATGTATACGCAAAATTTGAAGCCTGGAGAAACTTCCAAGAATAATTTCACTGAGATCTTAAACAAATACACAACAAAATTGTTTATGTATGAGCTATAGGATGAAAAAATGGCATTTCTTGCTTGATAAAAAAAGCCAAAATCTAGTGAATATCGCTAAGCGTGTGGTGTTGAATTCTAGTAAAGTACAATATAATAATTTACTATTGAGAAACACACTGTCTCAATACTAAAATCTCACATCAGAAATCACCCAAAAAACAATAATATACACTATTCTACTCCTACCATGCAACAAATTAATTCTCAATTTAATTTTCATAATTTCTTGGGCCCTCTTGTGAGGGAGTTAAGCCTAGAGTCTAGGCTATAATACCATATTAGATATTTGAGGTGTAGACATAGCATAGAGATCACACACATTAGTATTTTTATCTTACATTTCAAAACCAAAATGCATTGCACATATATAGTGCATATGAGATCCAACAGATTCTAAGCTAGGATAATATTATTGAGAAAACCTCTCAACAAACTCCAACAATCCTTAGAATAATAGCTAAAATAAACATGATTTATAACACTTCCTTGTGAGAATCACTAATTGAGTTTAATCTCTTATGTGAATCTCTTAAATGAGGTGAGTAAAAACGAAAAGATGAATCGTCTTCATTTAAAACGTAAAGGAATGTAGGGAAAGGGTAACCTTATATAAAAAAAAATTTATGTTGTAAGGCATGTTATCATGAAGAATAATGAGTTGAAAAGATTCGCATCACCCATCCCTCAAGATCTCCTCACAAAGAAAAATGGGAAGAAAGGGTTTCCACTACCCATCCCTAAGGTCTTTGATTAATCAAATATGGCTTCAAAGGGCCATCATTCTGTCAGCAATGCCACAGTGGCCACAAAGATGTCATCTATTTGTTTAATAAATGCAACTACTCTAGCAAGATAGGTGGAAATTTTTTTTGAGTATTCTTTTCCAGATCTGATAGCTTAGAACACATATTTCATTAAATTTGGAAGTATTAAGTCGATTTAGAATATATAATTTTAAATAGATTAAGTTTTTTCAAAATGGGGAATTAGAAATTCACTTAGTTCACTAATTTTAATGTAGATATTCATCATTTTATGTGAAATAATTATCATGATAAACTTTATTAAACAAATTCATATAAACTTGAAAAAGCAAATCTTTCACGTATAAATCTTGGATTCCTTACATTATTTATTTTAATATTTTTATGGTTTGTATTAAAATATAAGTTTGTTAAGGTTGTTTTATGAAAAGAATGATGTGTATTTTACATTATTAACCCATTTAATCATAATCCGATATAGTAAATATCATGTATGTGTTAAGTTACAATTATTACTAAGACAATGTTGGCACAATTTAAAAGTCTATCACCTTTACAACGCTCATAATATTGTTGAATATTTAAAAAATCTCATAGACCATCAAGTTTATACTCATATTGGATTTAAATTTCAAAACACTTGTGACACTACCAACCTTCTTGATCTTTTAACTAAAACAAAATTATGATGAGCTTGAAACACTTCCTTTAACACTTTTTGAGCATAACAATCAAATTCAAAATAGTTTTGGGTAATACCTTTTTGCCTTCTTATATACCATATTTGGTCTTAGCTCATGATAATCATCATTATCACCATCATCATTTCATACTATTGTAGGAAATTTGCACCATTTTAGTGCCACACACACAGGACCTTGTCCAGAATCCACCCTCATTTTTTCCACTGCTTCTACCAGAGTATCCAGACCTGGAATGCTTACTTCCACTCTACTTTCTGCTAATCGTTGCTTTAATTTGTCATTTTATTCTTCAAAGATTTTGATTTTAAGCAGCAAAGACTGGGTCTCGTTCATACCTAGAAGAGGGTGTTCTTCCAAATGGACTTGTTCCTCCTCTATTTGCTACCCCATGTCCTTGCTCAATCCTTTGCTAGATGAACGTGAAGGTTTCGACAACAAACTAAATTTTTCCCATTTCTTTGGTATTTTTCCGCCTACTGGCTTCTTTAATGACCTTTTCTCGACCCTTCCAATTTCCTCTGCTTCTTTCGGGGCGTCAGGGGCTTTAGTTCACCTCTTGCGAGAGGTCCTTACTTTTCTACTCATGAATTCTTCCCAGCTTCTACCTTTTCATTCCAAGGTGTCCAATACAATCAATTTTCTTATACCGTGATTGGTGACACAAGTCTCATGGTGTGCAACAATGTTTACATCTGCAGACATGTGCCTAATGTTCTCTAACAAAAAATATGGAATGTTAACCAGCCTTCCATGATGAAAGTGGTTTAATAATGCAAAATGGTAGTTAAAGGAAATTGTTTCCCTTCCCTCACAGGTGATATACTCAATAATGTACAAGGAAACATCTCCCCATGGCTGAGGGAGTGAAAATATATCAATTCCCCTACCCTTATTCTCCAATTGTTCCTCTGCTTGAAGGAACTCAGCCTTAAGAGAAGGGTCATTGATTTTTCTATAAAACCACCATTTCCCCACAGTTTGTAGTGATATTACATGGGAAATTACTTCCTCTGTGACTTTGATCTTTAACCCCCAGACTTCTGTCTAGTTTCTGTGTAGGTTCCAAGCGAATTCCATCGCCACTAACTCTTCTGAACCCTTAAGTCATTTGAAAAAATCGAACTAGCCCATGTCTTTAAAGACTTGGTAGGCCTCAAAGCAATTCTCCAAAGCTTACGTCGAAGTGGGCTCCTCTCGGACTGCTGCTCCTCCCATCTCTACCCTAGCACTTTGTACTCTGTTCTAGCTCTGAAAATTTTGGAATGAAGGTGAAATGCTCACTGAGGTTGATGTTGGGGCAGTAAAAGCCAATAAAGCAAGGATTTTGAGTTAAAGGGGATCGTACTGCACATGGTATGGTCCATTATTGGTCTAAATCATGGAGATCTCGCATTAAATGCACTTACAATTCTTGGCATAATTGGAATAAAAGCGATAATTATGACAAGGTTTTAATAATTATTATCGGTTTTAAATTCGAGATCACAGATTAGGAAATGACTTGTCCTCTCCCCTATATTTAATGCGATGTCAATCCTCAGCCGTCTAAAGAGATGCCATATTTAATTTCCTTAATTGTTAAATAGAGGAAAGAAGTGACATGCCTTTATGTGATGTACCTAGCGCGTTGTGGTAGTTGTATGAGTTGCTTCCGCGGCATAATGTTGATGAACACTATTTCATTTGAGGATTTCATTGATGTGGTTTCTTACAAGTTGACAGTTGTTACTTGTGTAACAACAACATGTTTCGATGCTATTTGTACAATAGTGTTTTATTTACATAATCTTCCTAAAAATACTTACAAAGAGAATTTACAAACATATTTAGATTTTTATTTATATGTTTATTTATTTATTTATTTATTTATGTTGGGTTTAACAACTACCAACAAAAGCTAGTTTTCAGTTGTTACACATATTGGAAAATTTCGAAATTGGCAGCATTGGGGAATTATCCCCTACCTTCGTAATTTGAAGGTCAATATCCTTGACAATGTTGATGAATGATTCCTTTGAGGTGGGTTTGTGATATAGCCGAACACAGTGCCCAATAGAAAACAATGGTGTCTTATCACTGTCAATGGTTACTAAATTTATAGTCCCATTATCAAATACTGCGTCAACTTCATAAGGACTTAGCCACTTGGTCTAGAGCTTCCCTTTAAAATCCTTAAATCTTGAATCATACAATAGAGCCCAATCTCCTTTTTGAAATTTCTTCTTTTTAATAAATTTATCATGCCACTTAGCTCTTTGCTACTGGAAAATGTATGTTTGCTGAATAATAGCTAACTATTTCTTATCTAGTTCATTAAGTTGATTCAACCATTACTTTTGTGTTGTTCTCAGATCTAGATTTACCTACAATGTTGTTCTCAATGTCTTAATTTCAAACTTTATAGGAAATAAAGGATTTTTACCATACACTAATTCATATGGAGAGAATCTTGTAGTGTGCCTCCTTGTAGTCTAGTATGCCCAAAATGCTTTTGGGAGTTTATCAACACAATTCCTTCAATGGCTAGCTTTGATCTTGGTACGAATATCCTCAATAACCTTGTTGGTTCTTTCTACTTGGCCATTTTCTTGTAGATGGTAAGGCGAAGTGATTCTATGATAGATTTTATATTTCTCAACCAAGTTCTAAATCAAATGAGATGTGAACTAGGGGCCTCCATCTATCACTATTTCTCTACGTACTCCAAAGCGGACAAAAATTTCTTCAAACAAGAATTCTAAAACAACTTGCTTTATAGCTATGATTAATGCTTTCGCCTCGACCCATTTTGTGACATAGTCAGTGCAAACCAGAATGTAGGATTTTTTTTGAGATGATGGGTTAATTGGTCCTAAAAAATATAGAGCCCATTTCTCGAATAGTTCTAAGACTATTTTTGGTCTCAACGACATCTCTTCTGATTGAAGTGGTTGATCCATTCTCTGGAGGTTGTCACATCCTTTCACAAATCTGTTATCGTCCTGGAATATTGTGGGCGAATAGTATCTTGTTGAGAGGACTTTGTAGCGTGTTCTCTTATCTGTAATTGACCTCCACAAGGCTCCTCATGGAAATCTCAAAGGATATAAAAAATTTCATCCTCCTTTACACATCTTCTGATCTATTGATATGGCCCAGTGTGATAGAGATTTCCTTCTATCCATGAGTATCTAACACTTTGTTGAACGATCCTTTTCTTTTCCTTGTAGGATATGTGTTGGGGGATTTTTCCTAGAACAAGATAATTAGCTATGTATGCATACCACAGTGAGTGAACTGAAATAGCAAAAAGATATTCATCCAGAAAAGAATCTTAAATAGGCATGCTTTCATTACCAACAGTCATTCTAGATATAAAATCAGCTACCACATTATCCTTCCCAGGTTTATCCAAGATAGTTATATCAAATTCATGTAACAACAATAACCACTATGTAATCCTACCATTAGTGATTGGTTTTTTCATCAAAAAACAAATGGCAGAGTGGTCCATATGTACAAAAACTTTATATCCTGTGATGTAGTGCCAAAATTGATTGATGGCATGCACTACTGCAAGGAATTCCTTCGCGGTCACCATGTAATTGATTTCAATTGAAGTCAAGTTTTTACTTATATAATAAATGGCATACAATTTCTTCTCCTATAGGTTTCCCAAAATAGCTCCCACGACAGTATTATATGCATCCATAGCTAGGTGGAATGATAGATTACGGTTCAGGCCCCACAAAATAGGATCTTTTGATATACATTCTTTCAATTTCGTAAAGGCATGCTTGCATTTCCCTTTCCATACAAATTCTACCTCTTTCATAAGTAAAGGAAATAAAGGAGATGCAATCCTTGAAATTTTTTCTATAAACTTCCTATAGTACCCTGCATGACCCAAGAAACTATGTACCTCTTTTTGTGTTTTGGGAATTGGGATTTTCAGGATTACCTCTATCTTAGTAGGGTCCAGTTTAATTCCGTCATCTGAAATAAGATGTCCTAGCATGATCCCTTAATTCATCATCATGTGACATTTTTCTGTAATCAAAGCAACATTAGTTTGCACACATCATTCTAATACTTTTTCCAAATTAACTAATGTTGTTCCGAAGGCATCCCTGTAGGGTGTGAAGTCATCCATGAAAATTTCCAGACATTCATTCAACAAATCTGAGAAGATTCCCAATATCTCCCTTTGGAAGGTTGTTGGCATGTTATAGAGTCCAAAATGAAGAACTCTAGAGGTGGAATTTCCCCAAGGGCAAGTAAAGGTCATCTTATCCTGGTCTTTCATGGAAACCTATTTTTGGTTGTACCCACTAAACCCATCTAAAAATAAGAAAATAAATTTGTCGGACAGGGTATTAAAGACCTGGTCCATAAATGGCAAGGGAAAATGGTCCTTCTGGGTAGCCTTGTTAAGTTCTCTATAATCCACACAATCCCTCCACTTGTTCTTTTTGCGGACAATGGCAAGCATAGATGCCCACTTACTGTCAGAAATGGGAAAAATGAAGTTGGAATTTAGGAGTTTCTACAATTCTTCTTTAACTACCTCCTTTCATGTAGGGTTCATACGTCGATGTGATTGTCTCACTGTATTTCAACCCTCCTTCAAATAGATGTTGTGAGTGCACACACTGGGATGGATTCCCTTCATATCTATATAGTCCCATGCAAATGCCTTTTTGTACTTCTATAACAGCTATAACAATAGTCTGTTCTGACAACAATCAAGTTTGGATTAAATTTAAGATATTTACTTGGTTCTATTTCAACGGGACTGTTGTTAATACTTGAAGCATTCTTCATCTATTTAAGGCTAAAATATTCTACAACATCCTCCCTCAAGTTTTCAATGGAAATAACATAAATTGAATTACTAATGAAACCACTTATGATATCACCTTCTGTTTCATCCTTAAAGTACTATGCCTTCCCGAGGGTGAGAACTGGCTGTGAGTGATCTGTCTCGGATTCAAATTCATCCCACAAGAGGTTTCCCAAAGTTGTATTTTGTTTTGCTGGGGGTTAAAGGATAATATTTTTGGTGGCTTGGACACCATAAATCATCATGGACCCAAAGTTGCATCCTATGAATGCATCTACAGTGGCTAGCCATGACCTTCCTAAAATTAAAGGATGCCCCCCAAGGTTTGATTTAGTTTGTTAAATAAGTAAGTCAACAGGATATCACCAAGAATCTAATGTAATCACTACGTCTTCTATCATTCCCTCAGGTTTGACATGGGACCTACCTGCTAGTTCCAATACCACAGGTGTGTGTCTTAGTCCATGTGATCAAAAGTAGATGAAGATTTCGTTCATCATTACATTAATTTCTGCCCCTAAATCATTCAATGTAAATGCTATGGGCTTGCCATTGATGTAAACAGTGACAGTAGGATTCCCTAAATTGTTCCTTCTCTATCTACTACCTTGTGTCCTTGCTCAATCCTTTGCTGGATGAACGTGAAGATTTCGACAAAAAGCTGAATTTTACTCATTTCTTAGGTATTTTGTTGCTTACCGACTTCTTTAATGACCTTTTCTCGACCCTTCAATTTTCCTTTACTTCTTTCGAGGTGTTAGGGGATTTAGTTCACCTCTTGCAAGAGGTCCTTACTTTTCTACTCATGAATTCTTCCCAGCTTCTGCCTTGTCATACCAAGGTGTCCAATACAGTCAATTTCATTAGACCATGATTGGTGACACAGGTCTCGTGGTGTGCAACAATGTTTACAGCTGTAGACATGTGCCTAATGTTCTCTAACAAAAAATATGGAATGTTAACTAGCTTCACGTGATGCAAGTGGTTCAATAATGCAAAATGGTAGTTAAAGATGATTGCTTCCCTTCCCTTGCAGGTGATATACTCAATAATGTATAGGGAAACATCTCACCATGGCTGTGGGAGTGAAAATATATCAATTCCCCTACCCTTCTTCTCCAATTGTTCCTCTCCTTGAAGGAACTCAGCCTTAAGAGAAGGGTCATTGTTTTTTCTGTAGAACCACCATTTCCCCATAGTTTGTAGTGATATTACATGGGAAATTACTTCCTCTGTGACTTTCAGCTTTAACCCCCAGACTTCTATCTAGTTTTTGTGTAGGTTCCAAACGAATTCCATCGCCACTAACTGTTCTAAACCCTTAATTCATTCGAGAAATTGAACCAACCCATGTCCTTAAAGACCTGGCATGCCTCAGAGCAATTCTCCAAAGCTTACATTGAAGTGGGCTCCTCTCGGACTGCTGCTCCTCCCATCTCTACCCTAGCACTCTGTACTTTGTTCTAGCTCTAAAAAGTTTGCAATGAAGGTGAAATGCTCACTGAGGTTGATGTTGGGGCAGTAAAGGGCAATAAAGAAATGATTTTGAGTTAAATAGGATCGTACTGCACATGGTATGGTCCATTATTGGTCTAAATCATGGAGATCTGGCATTAAATGCACTTACAATTCTTGGCATAATTGGAATAAAAGGGATAATGATGACAAGGTTTTAATAATTATTATCGCTTTTAAATTCAAGATCATAGATTAGGAAATAACTTCTCCTCTCCCCTGATTTTAATGCAATGTCAATCCTCAGCCATCTAAAGAGATGCCATATTTAATTGCCATAATTGTTAAATAGAGGAAAGAAGTGACATGCCTTTATGTGACGTACCTGGCGTGATGTGGTAGTTGTATGAGTTGCTTCCATGGCATAATGCTAATGAACACTATTTCATTTGACGATTTTGTTGATGTGGCTGCTTACAAGTTGACGGTTGTTACTCGTGTAACAACATGTTTCCATGTTATTTGTACAACAGTGTTTTATTTACATAATCTTCCTAAAAATACTTACAAAGAGAATTTACAAACATATTCAGATTTTTATTTATATGTTTATTTATTTATTTTTCCTGGGTGTAACAACTACCAACAGAAGCTAGTTTTCAGTTGTTACACATATTGGAAAATTTAGAAATTGGCAGCATTGGGGCATTATCCCCTACCTTCGTAATTTCAAGGTCAAAATCTTTGACAATGTTGATGAACGATTCCTTTGAGGTGGGTTTGTGATATAGCCAAAGACAATGCCCAGTAGAAAACAATGGTGTCTTTCACTGTCAATGGTTACTAAATTTACAGTCCCATTATCAAATACTACATCAACTTCATAAGGACTTAGCCACCTGGTGTAGAGCTTCCCTTTAAAATCCTTAAAACTTGAATCATACAATAGAGCCCAATCTCATTTTTGAAATTTCTTCTTTTTAATAAATTTATCATGCCCCTTAGCTCTCTGCTGCTGGAAAATGTATGTTTGCTGAATAGCAGCTAATTGTTTCTCATATGGTTCATTAAGTTGATTCAACCATTATTTTTGTGTTGTTTTCAGATCTAGATTTGCCTACAGTGTTGTTCTCAATGTATTAATTTTGAACTCTATAGGAAATAGAGGATTTTTACCATACACTAACTCATATGGTGAGAATCTTGTAGTGTGCCTCCTTGTAGTTTGGTATGCCCACAACGCTTTTAGGAGTTTATCAACACAATTCCTTTCATGGCTAGCTATGATCTTGGAAAGAATACCCTCAATAATCTTGTTGGTTCTTTATACTTGGCCATTTTCTTGCAGATGGTAAGGCGAAGTGATTCTATGAAAGATTTTATATTTCTTAACCAAGTTCTGAATCAAATGAGATGTGAACTAGGGGCCTCCATCTATCACTATTTCTCTACGTACTCCAAAGCGGAAAAAACTTATTCAAACAAGAATTCTGAAACAACTTTCTTTGTAGCTATGATTAATGCTTTCACCTCGACCCATTTTGTGACATAGTCAGTGAAGACCAGAATGTAGGATTTTTGCTGAGATGATGGGTTAATTAGTCCTACAAAATATAGAGCCCATTTTTCAAGTGGTTCTAAGACTATTTTTGGTCTCAATGACATCTCTTCTGATTGAAGTGGTTGACCCATTCTCTGGAGGTTGTCACATCCCTTCACAAATCTCTTATTATCCTACAATATTGTGGGTGAATAGTATCCCGTTGAGAGCACTTTGTATACTGTTCTCTTATCTACAATTGACCTCTGCAAGGTTCCTCATGGAAATATCAAGGGATATAAAAAATGCCATCCTCCCTTACACATCTTCTGATCTGATGATCTGGCCCAGTGTGATGGAGATTTCCTTCTATCCAAGAGTATCTAACACTTTGTTGAACGATCCTTTTCTTTTCCCTGTAGGATATGTGTTGGGGGATTTTTCCTACAACAAGATAATTAGCTATGTATGCATACCACAATGAGTGAACTGAAATAGCAAAAAGATATTCATCCAGAAAAGAAACTTAAATAGGCATGCTTTAACTACCAACAGTCAGTCTAGAAATAAAATCAACTACCAAAGTATCCTTCCCATGTTTATCCAAGATAGTTATATCAAATTCCTGTAACAACAATAACCATTGTGTAATCCTACCATTAGTGACTGGTTTTTTCATCAAAAAACAAATGGCAGAGTGGTCCATATGTACAAAAACTTTATATCTTGTGATGTGGTGCTAAAATTTATTAATGGCATGCACTACTGCAAGGAATTCCTTCTCGGTCACCGTGTAATTGATTTCAATAGGAGTCAAGTTTTTACTTATATAATAAATTGCATACGGTTTCTTGTCCTATAGGTTTCCCAAAACAACTCCCACAATAGTATTATATTTGTCTGGTACTCTCGGATGGTCTTCATTAACACTAATACCCACTTTGGAATCTTCTAGACTGTGCTTTTTCTCCACCAATACTTTTAGCTTACCACTTGATCATTTAGGACACAACAAATTTTGACCATCATTGACATACTTGTGTGATCAACAATATTGACACACTTGACTCGTCGATGCTTCCACGAGAAAAAATATCAAGTAACTTAACCATTCTATGGACATACCATCATATGTTGGATATTTTTTTTTCGACTATCTGTTAGTTTCTAGGAAGGTAGTTAGAATACTGAATGTATTCAGAAGTTAATCATACAACCTGGCCTGGCTAACATACAAGGATCTCATACTATAACCAATATTCATTGTTAAAGGGTTTCTGAGCATCAAGAACAACAATCTGTAACAATATGTAAACACAATCAAACTAATGATGTGTTCAAGGTTTTCTGAGCACCAAGAAGCAAAAGTTTGAATTATGCTACACTCTTCAATAATTGGTTCTACACCTTCAATTTAAAAACCAAAATAAATAAATATAATGTGCAATGTTTTTAATAAAATAATATATCCATGCTTGTTCTAAAAAATATAGCCATTCTAATACTAAAATAAATTAATAATGGAGAGCCAACTTTGAGATGCATAAAATTGGATTGCTTCCTTTAACCACCACAAAAGGCTCCTAAATCCACCTTTGACCACCTTGTTTCCAACATAAAGAATTGTCTCATGAGAATGAAATCCCCTCTCTCACAAATTCTAGTTCGGTGCTCAACCAATAAGGTGGAGAACTTCTTGGATAATGTAGGGAGCATTGATGAAGCTCTTAATATTGCACAACCATGGACTCCCTCTCTTAAGGATCACACCTTTCAAGAATTCCATAACCTCCTTCTTCATGGTTGCAACTCCCCAATGGGGTTTTTTGGGGATGAGCAAAGTGAGTGTGTTGTTAGTTTCCAAATGCTCCCCCCTGATGATATGGGAGGAAATTTGGTGTTGGATATCTTTGAGCCAATTTAATCATTGTAAATATGACTGAATTGCAACCATTAATTGTCAACCCACGGTAGGTCTGTTTATTTCAAAAGAGTATGCACTATTTGTGTCGATACACTTCAGCCAAGAGTAAAATTAAAAGATAAAACAATGTCGCTGAATTTACTTGCAGAAAATAACACTCATGCAGAAATCAAAAACATTCTACAGAGACAAAACCACACTTCATGTTACCAAAGGAAAGGGGCACCGCACACCACACCAATAACTAAGTTGGTTAACTAAATATTATGTTCAACCCAATCCTATGTGACATCATATCATAATATGGATATAGAAATAAACCCATTCTATAAATTACACAGCGATAGGAATAATTTCACACTTACATAAAGGAAGAATAATTGATCTACCACTATGCTACTGCTTCTACTGCAATCCCTGCTAAAGAGGAGGGCCCTTCCTCCCTAGTAGGGCATAAGGATGAATTACGAATTAATAAAAATTCAACACCACATTTGTGAAAGCATCAACAACGCTACTCTTTGTATTAATAAATGATTATGAATTATAGGAGAAAAATAATGATACTTGTCCTCTGTTACATGGAACTGAGTTCCCTTTATAATATTGACGTGTCCAAAATAAGAAATGGATCAGTCATGAGAATCTCACGATTCTCATGCTCATCAATATAGAGAGAAAATATAAATTCTTACAAAAAGTTCTAAATACAAGAATTATTGTTGTTACATCATTCTTCAAAATCACAACTATCTTGATTCCCTAGCTGCCTATGGATAATACAATCTTCATGACGACTTTCATGTGGAATAGTACCCACGGTCTTTAGACAGTTGCAAAGTATTTAATGTCCTGCAGTGTAACAATAATGCTTAAGGTGTAACAACACTTTGGAGTGTAACAACAATGTTTGGGGTGTAACAACAAGTACTCAAAATCTGATGCTCATCCTTTGGCTGTGGTCTTGGAAGAATCACCTAAAAGAAACATAACCATAGAGCCTTTTTTCCACAATTTCAATGGTTAGTCATAAGAAAGGATATCACCTCATTCATATCTAACTAAAATTGAAAAATAATATGTTTTGACAAAAATGAATTCTTAGAACCAGGAAAAAGGTATCCACGGGTTCAAAGGTGAAATGGTCAAGGATAGGGGGGAAAACGTATCCAAAATATGCACAAATCATGTAGCCAACATCGCCCCCAAGCTGAAGCAATTGCATGTCCCCATGAAAAGTGCCTCAGGGCCTACTGTTATGGTTCATATGCAATTCCTCCTCAGCAACCATGTATCCTTGACTAGCCATTAGCTGATATAGCCAAGATTCCTCCTCGTAATCACACAGTTGATACTAAGGCTGGTATTCCTCCACTAGTAACCAAATTAAAGGATATTTGAATCTGAGTCCTATCCAAAAGGTAGCCAATAAGTCTACAATCCAGGCATATTCTGGGACCCGTGAAACAATAGCCATAAAATTTTGAAAACAAAACTAGTCACTCTTTGGTAATTTTGCACTACTAACCTTTGTGTGCTTATAGCAACTTGTTAGTGCACGACTCTTCATCTACACAGAAAGGTTGAGTTAGATCTTCACAATAATCCTTCTAGAGACAACTGCCTACTCCTAGACACTCGGATCACTCAAAAAATTCCTAAAGAGTCATCTCAATTTTGCAGCCATACCTTGTTCAACCTGGATCATCCATGTTGCTTTTTCTTCATTCACATCCAATGACTTCATATCCATATTCCCATCCATCGAATTGTTCATGAAAGAAATGAAGGCACACAACTAAAAATTGCCCATGTAAGAAAGAATGTTTGCAACCATGTGCGTGCTGACATGTTCACAAATCATGTTATGAAGAAAAAGCTCACAAAGAAAGCTTTGATCCTGGAAGTTGCATGCATTGAAAACATCCAAAAAAATTTGGGTAGAATTAGCCAAATAGGGTCTATTTTCATACACTGCATTTAACTAAAATAAGGAAAATCATTCCCACAGAAAACATTCGATAGGGCGGAGAGGGCCTTCTACACCCTAACAAATTTAGGGTGATTTCATGCAACTTGTTTTTTTAATTTGTCGAATCCCAAAGCTAATCCTGTAACAGCTGCAACTATTCTTCTTTCTTCTTCATAGCTACCTCTTTCCCTTGTCTTTCCCATTTTTCTACCAAATCCTTCTCAACCTATTTCTCCTTGAGAAATTTTATAACTTTCTGGTGTGTCGTCAGTGAGATCACTTCGTCCTACAACAGGAGTGCCTACTACTTCCACTTCGGTAACTCAGATATCAATAAAGTTCTCTCAAAACGCCATCCTGATTGAAAACCCTGTGTTCCTCTACATGCACTATCACTTGGGGGTGTAATAGCATCCTGAGGATTGAGCTTCTCTATTTCGATTGATGGTTCTTATGTAACAATAGTGTCATTAACGAGTTCTTGTGTAGTAGTCTCTTCTTTTCATCCCTCATTAGCTTCTGCCTCTGCTGCTAGTTTTTGTGTAACAATAGTCTCATCGGTAGGTTCTTGTGTATTAGCTCCCAGGTTGCCACCCATGGAATGCTCTCTTTCAACTGTTGGCTTTTGTAAATCAACAACATCGTCAATAGATTCTTGTGTAACAACTTCCTAGGGATCGGTTTGGGCCTCCATCAAGGTGGTGCTTGCAACACAAACTTTATATGTAGCTCCTTCTAGGTTTATGGTGCATCCTGCACACAAAGGACCTTGTGCAGAATCCACCCTCATTTTTTGCACTGCTTCTACCAGAGTATCCAGACCTAGAATGCTTACTTCAACTCTACTTTCTTCTAATCACTGCTTTAATTTTTTATTTTCTTCTTGTAAGCTTTTGATTTTAAGCAGCAAATACTGGGTCTCGTTCATACCTAGAAGAGGGTGTTCTTCCGAATGGAGTTATTCCTCCTCTATCTGCTACCCTGTATCCTTGCTCAATCCTTTGCTGGATGAATGTGAAGGTTTCGACAACGAACTGAATTTTACCCATTTCTTTGGTATTTTGTTGCCTACCAGCTTCTTTAATGACCTTTTCTCGACCCTTCCAATTTCCTCTGCTTCTTTAGGGGTGTCAGGGGCTTTAGTTCACCTGTTGCGAAAGGTCCTTACTTTTCTACTCATGAATTCTTCCTAGCTTCTACCTTGTCATTCCAAGGTGTCCAATAAAATCAATTTGATTAGACCATGATTGGTGACATAAGTCTCGTTGTGTGCAACAATGTTTACAGCTGCAGACATGTGCCTGATGTTCTCTAACAAAAAATATGGAATGTTAACCAGCTTCCTGTGATGCAAGTGGTTCAACAATGAAAAATGGTAGTTAAATATGATTGTCTCCCTTCCCTCGTAGGTGATATACTCAATAATGTACAGGGAAACATCTCCCCATGGCTGAGGGAGTCAAAATATACCAATTACCCTACCCTTCTTTTCCAATTGTTCCTCTCTTTGAAGGAACTCAGCCTTAAGAGAAGGGTCATTGATTTTTCTATCAAACCACCATTTCCCCATAGTTTGTAGTGATATTACATGGGAAATTACTTCCTCTATGACTTTGAGCTTTAACCCCCAGACTTCTGTCTGGTTTCCATGCAGGTTCCAAGCGAATTCCATCACCACTAACTCTTTTGAACCCTCAAGTCATTCGAAAAAATTGAACCAGCCCACGTCTTTAAAGCCCTGACATGCCTCAGAGCAATTCTCAAAAGCTTACGTTGAAGTGGGCTCCTCTCGGACTGCTGCTCCTCCCATCTCTACCCTAGCACTCTGTACTCTATTCTAGCTCTGAAAATTTTGGAATGACGATGAAATGCTCGCTGAGGTTTATGTTGGGGTAGTAAAAGGCAATAAAACAAGGATTTTGAGTTAAAGAGGATCATACTGCACACGATATGGTCGATTATTGGTCTAAATCATGGAGATTTGGCATTAAATGCACTTACAATTCTTGGCATAATTGGAATAAAAGGGATAACGATGACAAGGTTTTAATAATTATTATTGGTTTTAAATTCGAGATCATAGATTAGGAAATGACTTGTCCTCTCCCATGACTTCAATGAGATGTCAATCCTCAGCCGTCTAAAGTGATGCCATATTTAATTGCCATAACTATTAAATAAAGGAAAGAAGTGACATGCCTTTATGTGACATACCTGGTGCGATGTGGTAGTTGTATGAGTTGCTTCTATGACATAATGCTAATGAACACTATTTCATTTGACGATTTCATTGATGTGTCTACTTACAAGTTGACGGTTGTTACTCGTGTAACAACAGCATGTTTCCATGCTATTTGTACAATAGTGTTTTATTTACATAATCTTCCTAAAAATACTTACAAAGAGAATTTACAAACATATTCAGATTTTTATTTATATGTCTATTTATTTATTTATTTATGCTGGGTGTAACAACTAGCAACAGAAGCTGGTTTTCAGTTGTTACACATATTGGAAAATTTAGAAATTGGCAGCATTGGGGAATTATCCCCTACCTTCGTAATCTAAAGGTCAAAATCCATGACAATGTTGATGAACGATTCCTTTGAGGTGGGTTTGTGATATAGCCGAAGACAGTGCCCAGTAGAAAACAATGGTGTCTTATCACTATCAATGGTTACTAAATTTACAGTCCCATTATCAAATACTGCGTCAACTTCATAAGGGCTTAGCCACCTCATGTAGAGCTTCCCTTTAAAATCCTTAAATCTTGAATCATACAATAGAGTGCAATCTCCTTTTTGAAATTTCTTCTCTTTAATAAATTTATCATGCCACTTAGCTCTCTGTAGCTGGAAAATGTATGTATGTTGAATAACAACTAACTATTTCTCATCTAGTTCATTAAGTTGATTCAACCATTATTTTTGTGTTGTTTTCAGATCTAGATTTATCTACACTGTTGTTCTCAATGTCTTAATTTCGAACTCTATAGGAAATAGAGGATTTTTAGCATACACTAATTCATATGGTGAGAATATTGTAGTGTGCCTCCTTGTAGTCTGGTATGCCCACAACGCTTCAGGGATTTTATCAACATAATTCCTTTGATGGCTAGCTATGATCTTGGTAAGAATACCCTCAATAACCTTGTTGGTTCTTTCTACTTGGCCATTTTCTTGCAGATGGTAAGGTGAAGTGATTCCATGACAGATTTTATATTTCTCAACCAAGTCCTGAATCAAATGAGATGTGAACTAGGGGCCTCCATCCATCACTATTTCTCTACGTACTCCAAAGAAGAAAATAATTTCCTCAAACAAGAATTCTGAAACAACTTGCTCTGTAGCTATGATTAATGCTTTCGCCTCGACCCATTTTGTGACATAGTTAGTGCAAACCAAAAGGTAGGATTTTTGTTGAGATGATGGGTTAATTGGTCCTACAAAATATAGAGCCCATTTCTCGAATGGTTCTAAGACTATTTTTGGTCTCAACGACATCTCTTCTGATTAAAGTGGTTGACCATTCTCTAGAGATTGTCACATCCCTTCACAAATCTCTTATCATCTTGGAATATTGTGGGCGAATAGTATCCCGTTGAGAGCACTTTGTATCATGTTCTCTTATCTGCAATTGACTTACACAAAGTTCCTCATGGAAATCTCAAAGGATATAAAAAATTTCATCCTCCCTTACACATCTACTGATCTGATGATCTGGCCGAGTGTGATAGAGATTTCCTTCTATCCATGAGTATCTAACACTTTGTTGAACGATCCTTTTCTTTTCCCTGTAGGATATGTGTTGGGGGATATTTCCTACGACAATATAATTAGCTATGTATGCATACCACAATGAGTGAACTGAAATAGCAAAAAGATATTCATCTGGAAAAGAATCTTAAATAGGCATGCTTTCACTACCAATAGCCAGTGTAGAAATAAAATCATCTACCACATTATCCTTCCCAAGCTTATCCAAGATAGTTATATCAAATTCCTGTAACAACAATAACCACTGTGTAATCCTGCCATTAGTGACTGGTTTTTTCATCAAAAAACAAATGGCAAAGTGGTCCATGTGTCCAAAAAATTTATATCCTGTGATGTAGTGCTAAAATTTATTGATGGCATGCACTATTGCAAGGAATTCCTTCTCGGTCACTGTGTAATTGATTTCAATTGGAGTCAAGCTTTTACTTATATAATAAATGGCATATGGTTTCTTGTCCTATAGGTTTCCCAAAACAGCTCCCACAATAGTATCAGATGCATCCGTAGCTAGGAGGAATGGTAGATTCTAGTTCAGGCCCCACAAATTAGGATCTTTTGATAAAAGTTCTTTCAATTTCATAAATGCATGCTCACATTTCCCTTTCCATACAAATTCTACCTCTTTCATAAGTAAAGGAAATAAAGGAGATGCAATCCTTGAATTTTTTTCTATAAACCTCCTATAGTACCCTGCATGACCCAAGAAACTATGTACCTCTTTTTGTGTCTTGGGAATTGGGATTTTCAGTATTACCTCTATCTTAAAATAAGATGTCCGAGCATGATCCCTTCATTCATCATCATGTGAAATTTTTCTGTAATCAAAGCAACATTAGTCTACACACATCATTCTAATACTTTTTCAAAATTAACTAATGTTGTTTCGAAGGCATCCCCATAGGGCGTGAAGTCATCAATGAAAATTTCCAGACAATCATTTAGCAAATCTAAGAAAATTCCCAATATCGCCCTTTGCAAGGTTGTTGGCGTGTTATAGGGTCCAAAAAGAAGAACTCTATAGGTGAAATTTCCCCAAGGGAAGGTAAAGGTCATCTTATCTTGTTCTTTCATGGAAATCTATATTTGGTTGTACCCACTAAACCTGTCTAAAAATAAGAAAATAAATTTGTCAGATAGGGTATCAAAGACTTGGTCCATAAATGGCAAGGGAAAATGGTCCTTCTGGGTAGCCTTGTTAAGTTCTCTATAATCCACACAAACCCTCCTGTTTTTGTTCTTTTTGGGGACAATGACAAGCATAGATGCCCACTTACTAACAGAAATGGGAAAAATGAAGTTGGAATTTAGGAGTTTCTACAATTCTTCTTTCACTACCTCCGTTATACAGGGTTCATACGTCGATGTGATTGTCTCACTGTATTTCAACCCTCCTTGAAATAGATGTTGTGAGTGCACAGGCTGGGATGGATTCCCTTCATATATGTGTAGTCCCATGCAAATGCCTTTTTGTACTTCTATAACAGCTCTAACAACAGTCTGTTCTATTCAACAATCAAGTTTGGATTAAATTTAAGATATTTACCTAGTTCTATTTCAACAGGACTGTTGTTAATACTTGAAGCAGTCTTCATCTGTTCAAGGCTCAAATCTTCTGCAACATCCTCCTTCCTCAAGTTTTCAATGGAGGTAACAAAAATTGAATTACTAATGAAACCACTTATGATATCATCTTTTGTTTCATCCTTAAAGTACTATGCCTTCCCGAGGGTGAGAACTGGTTGTGAGTGATCTGACTCAGGTTTAAATTCATCCCACAAGAGGTTTCCCAAAGTCATATTTTGTTTTGTTGGGGGATAAAGGCTAATATTTTTGGTGGCTTGGACATCATAAATCATCATGGACCCAAACCTGCATCCTATGAATGCATCTGTAGTGGCTAGCCACGAGCTTCCTAAAATTAAAGGATGCCCCCCAGGTTTTGATTTAGTGGTGTTGGTAGTCCCAATG
Source organism: Pinus taeda (assembly GCA_000404065.3). NCBI lineage: Eukaryota > Viridiplantae > Streptophyta > Pinopsida > Pinales > Pinaceae > Pinus > Pinus taeda. The sequence goes on from APFE030189070.1 coordinate 77,028, forward strand.
CATACGGAGAAGGTTTTCTAGCTCAAATTGGAATGTTAAGAGGTCATTCTCTACTTTGCGTGACAAATTTTAGCTGGCTCTAGAGCCAATATGGAAGCATTATGTGGGCTCAAACCATTTATTCCATTTTTGTGATAGCAATACTCAGAAGGAAGGACCATACCCTCTTGTCCTAGTACCCTTCTTCATCGTGTTCCTATCTGAATGAGTGAACATTGACTTTGATCGAGTTATTAATGAGGGAAATCATATTTTGTCATAAATTGGGGGACTAGGGAGAAAGAAAAAGCACTTAGATATTGAGGTATTTAATCCCACTCATAATCATCAACAAAAATCATACATAGAGGCCAATATTTGTGGGAGAGCCAAAATTCTTATTTCTCAGTTAAGGACTAATTGTCATAAACTCCATTGTAAAATAGGGCATTGGAAAAGGCAAAAAGAAGTGTGGGAGGAAAGAGTATGTGTTTTTTGTTCTTCTAGAAAAGTGGAAACAGAAAAGCAGTTCATTTTAGAATGTGAGGCCTTCAAAGAGAACAAAAAAAATTATGCAGATATTCTGGAAGCTAGCTCTTGGGATAATCTATTTAGCGAGGGGTTTGTCGAGAAGCTGAAAGCATCTATTGTGAGGCTTCACATGAAAAAGATTGAATACAACAACCAAATGAAGAAGTAATCTATCCCATAAACTATCTTTAGTCTCGTGGATATTAAAATAATTTTATTTCTCTCTTTCTATATTAATATGTAAAATTGTTTTTAATTTTAAATAATGTTACTCCTAATATTTACAAAAACTCATCAAACTATAAAAATGAATACTTAATCTATTTTTTAAAATCAAATTTTATGTTCACATAAAACATCGAACATAATCCCTCATTGCTTGATTATCGAACATAATTTATCATTGAATTTGTATATTACTGGAAATTGGCCAATCATTTGCGTGGTGAGGCTTCCAAGGAGAACTCTCTAATTGGTGTCTTCCAAAGTTTTCTATGCCTTTAAATACTCAAACCCCTCAGTTATAATTAATAGAGGTTGAGTTGTAGCTAAGGAGCTACATGGATCCTGTGAACGCAATCCAATGGTTGAGTTGTAGCTAAGTAGCTAAGAACACAGTGGTTGGTTCTTATTCTTTAAATGCAGTCAACGAACTATATTCACCCAAATCATTCAAAGCCAAAGAGACATAGCATAGATATTACACACAATAATAGAGATTACACACAATAATATTTTTATCTTACATTTCAAAACCAAAATGCATCACACATATATAGTGCATATGAGATCCAACAGATTCTAAGCTAGGAGAATAGTATTGAGGAAACCTCTCAACAAACTTGAATAATCCCTAGACTAATAGCTAAAATAAACATTATTTCTAACACTTCCTTGTGAGAATCACTAATTGAGTTTAATCTCTTATGTGAATCTCTTAAATTAAGTGATTAAAAAATAAAAGATGAGTCGTCTTCATCTAAAACGTAAAGGAATGTAGGGAAAGGGTAACCTTATATAAATTGTTTTTATGTTGTAAGGCATGTTATCATGAAGAATAATGAGTTGAAAAGATTCACGTCGCATCTCTCAAGATCTCCTCACAAAGAAAAATAAGAAGAAAGGGTTTCCACTACCCATCCTTAAGGTCTTTAATTAATCAAATATGGCTTCAAGGAGCCATCATTCTGTCAGCAATGCCATAGTGGCCACAAAGATGTCAACTATTCATTTAATAAATGCAACTACTCTAGCAAGATAGGTGGAAATTCTCTTTGAGTATTCTTTTAGAGATTTGATAGCTTAGAGAACACCATTTCCAATTGGAGTATAAATCAATTTGAAAATTCCATTTTAAATAAACCGTGGACTCTAATTCTTAATCATCTTCTATGGTGTATCTAGAAGGAATGAAAGGGACACACCTTCAAAATTCAAAGCCTTCCTAAACATTTGATCTGGTGAAAAATCCTTTGTGCAGTAATAGAAACCAACTTTCTCATCTATTTGCCTCTAGATGCTTGGACCTCACCTTCTTTTAAATTAAAAATCCTAAGGAAGATCTTCCCTTCCCCTATTCCCCCTCTCCCCCCATTCCTCTTCCCTCGACTTTTTCTTGTTTCTTCCTCTCCTTATGGTCCCCTTCTTCTTATTATTTTATTCAAACTCAACTTTGACGATACCTCGAAAGGCAACTTGGGAAATTTTAGCTAAGGAGGCATTTTTCATGATTATTATAAATGCTCTCTTTTACTTCTCATAAAATATAGGCTCTAATACCAAAAACATTGAAACTCTTCTCCTTGGAAATGGACTCCTCATTTCCTCTCCACCTCCCATACACCAAGCTAATCATTGAAGTGGATTCTCAACTAGTTATCAACAATCTGAAGCATATTCTCCATTGATGCAACTCTAAAAAGGTATTAATTAGCTAGTGACTAGAGAATTGTCTCATGAGAATGAAATTCCCTCTCTCACAAGTTCCAGTTCAGTGCTCAGCCAATAAGGTGGCGAACTTCTTGGATAATGTAGGGAGCATTGATAAAGCTCTTAATATTGCACAACCATGGACTCCCTATCTTAAGGATCACATTTTTAAAGAATTCCATAACCTCCTTCTTCATGGTTGCAACTCCCCAATGGGGGTGTTTGGGATGAGCAAGGTGAGGGTGTCATCAGTTTCCAAATGCTCCGCCCTGATGATATGGGAGGAAATTTGGTGTTGGATGTCGTTGAGCCGATTTAATCATAGTAAATATGACTAAATCGCAACCATTAATTGTCAACCCATGGTAAGTATGTTTATTTCAAAGGAGTATGCACTATTTGTGCTGATACACTTCAGCCAAGAGTAAAATTAAAAGATAAAACAATGTCGTTGAATCTAATTGCAGAAAATAACACTCATTCAAAAATAAAAAACATTCTATAGAGACAAAACCACACTTCATGTTACCAAAGGAAAGGGGGGCCACACACCACACCAATAACTAAGCCGGTTAACTGAATATTATGTTCAACCCAATCCTGTGTGACATCATATCATAATTTGGAAATAGAAATAAACCCATTCTATAAATTACACAACGACAGGAATAATTTCACACTTACATAAAGGAACAATAATTGATCTACCACTATGCTACTGCTTCTACTGTGATCCCTGCTAAATAGGAAGGTCCTTCCTCCCTAGCAGGGCACAGGGATGAATTACCAATTAATAAAACTTCAACACCACAGTTGTGAAAGCATCAACGATGCTACTCTTTGTATTAAGAAATTATTATGAATTATAGGAGAAAAATAATGATACTTGTCCTCTTTTACATGGAACTAAGTTCCCTTTATGATATTGACATGTCCAAAATAAGAAATGGATCATTCATGAGAATCTCACGATTCTCATGCTGATCAATATAAAGAGAAAATAGAAATTGTTACAAAAGGTTCTAAATACAAGGCTTATTGTTGTTACATCATTCATCAAAATCACAACTATACTTATTCCCTAACTGCCTATGGATAAGACAATCTCCGCAACAACCATCTTGTGGAATGGTGCCCACAGTCCTTAGACAGTTGCATATTATTTAATGTCCCTGCTATAACAATAATGCTTAAGGTGTAACAACAACACTTGAGGTGTAACAGCAGTTTGGAGTGTAACAAAAATGTGTGGGGTGTAACAATAAGTACTCAAAATCTGATGTTCATCCTTTAGTTGTGGTCTTGGAAGCATCACTTAAAAGAAACATAGCCATAGAGCCTTTTGTCCACAATTTCCATGGTTAGCCATAAAAAAGGATAACACCTCACTCATATCTAATGAAATGGAAAAATAATATGTATGACAAAAATGAATTCTTACAAGCAGGAAAAAGGTATCCACAAGTTCAAAGGTGAAATGGTCAAGGATAGGGGGGAAAATGTATCCAAAATATGGACAAATTGTGCACGCAACATTGCCCCCAAGTTGAAGCAATTGCATGTCATCATGCAAAATACCTCAGGGCCTCCTGTTATGGTTCATATGCAATTCTATCAAAGTATAAGCATTTTCAATATCCTCCTCAGCAACCCTGTATCCTTGACTAGCCATCATCTGATGTAGCCAAGATTCCTCCTCGTCATCACATAATTGATACTAAGGCTGGTATTCGTCCACTAGCAATCAAATTAGAGGATATTTGAATCTGACTCCTGTCCAAAAGGCAGCTAATAAGTCTACAATCTGGGCATATTCTAGGACCTGTGAAACAACAACCATAAAATTTTGAAAACAAAATGGGTCACTCTCTAGTAATCCTGCACTACTAACCTATGTGCAGTTATAGCAGCCTGTTAGTGCACAACTCTTCATCTGTACAAAAATGTTGAGGCAGACCTTCACAATTCTGCTCCTCTAGATGGCTGACTACTCCTTGACACTTGGAACACTCAAAAATTTCCTAAAGATTCAACTCAATTTTGCAACCATACCTGGTTCAACTTGGATCATCCGTGTTGCCTTTTCTTCATTCACTTCCAATGACTTCATATCCATATTCCCATCTATCTAATTTCTCATGAAAGAAATGAGGGCATGCAACTGAAAATCGCCCATGTAAGAAAGAATGTTCGCAACCATGTGCATGTTGGCATGTTCACAAATCATGTTATAAAGAAAAAGATCACAAAGAAAGCTTTGATCCTGGAAGTTGCATGCATGGAAAACATCCAAAAAATTTTGGGTGGAATTAGCCAAATAGGGTCCCTTTTCATAGATCGCACTCAACTGAAACAAGGAAAATAATTCCCATAGAAAAAAATTGGGTAGGCTAGAGAGGGCCTTCTACACCCTAACAAATTTAGGGTGATTTCATGCAACTTGTTTTTTTAATTTGTCAGATCCCAAAGCTAATCCTGTAACAGCTGCAACTACTCTTCTTTCTTCTTCATAGCTACCTCTTTCCCTTGTCTTTCCCATTTTTCTACCAAATCCTTCTCAACCTATTTCTCCTTGAGAAATTTTGATAACTTTCTGGTGTCCCGTCAGTGAGATCACTTCATCCTACCACATGAGTGCTTGCCGCTTCCACTTCAGTAACTCAAATATCAACAAAATTCTCTCAGAACACCATCTTGATTCAAAACCTTGTGTTCCTCTACATGCACTATCACTTGGGGGTGTAATAGAATCCCGAGGATTGAGCTTCTCTATCTCGATTGATGGTTCTTATGTAACAATAAAGTCATCAATGAGTTCTTGTGTAGTAGTCTCTTTTTTTCATCCTTGATTAGCTTCTGCCTCTATTGTTAGTTTCTGTGTAACAATAGTTTCATCAGTAGATTCTTGTGTGTCAGCTCCCAGGTCACCACCCATGGAATGCTCTCTTTCAGCTACTAGCTCTTGTGTATTATCAACATTGTCAATAGGTTCTTGTGTAACAACTTCCCAGGGATTGGTTTGGGTCTCCATCGAGGTGGTGCTTGCAACACAGACTTTATATATAGTTCCTTCTATGTTTATGGTGCATGTCGCACACACAGGACCTTGTGCAAAATTTGCCCTCATTTTTTCCACTGCTTCTGCCAGAGCATCCAGACCTGGAATGCTTACATCCACTCTACTTTCTTCTAATCACTACTTTAATTTGTCATTTTATTCTTCTAATATTTTGATTTTAAGCAGCAAAGACTAGGTCTCGTTCTTACCTTGAAGAGGGTCTTCTTCTGAATGGAGTTGTTCCTCCTCTTTCTTCTACCCCGTGTCCTTGCTCGGTCCTTTATTGGATGAACATGAAGGTTTCAGCCACGAACTGACTTTTACCCTTTTCTTTGGTATTTTGTTGCCTACTTGCTTCTTTAATGACCTTTTCTCAACCCTTCTAGTTTCCTCTACTCCTTTCTGGGCATCAGGGGGTTTAGTTCACCTCTTGCGGGTGGTTCTTACTTTCCTACTCATGAATTCTTCCCAAATTCTGCCTTGTCATTCCAAGGTGTCCAATACAATCAATTTGACCAGACCATGATTGGTGACACAAGTCTCGTGGTGTGCAACAATGTTTACAGTTGCAAAAAAGTGCCTGATGTTCTTTATCAAAAAATATGGAATGTTAACCAACTTCCGGTGATGCAAGTGGTTCAATAATGCAAAATGGTAGTTAGAGACGATTGTTTCCCTTCCCTCACAGGTGATATAATCAATAATGTATAGGGAAACATTTCCTCATGGCTGAGGGAGTGAAAATATATCAATTCCATTACCCTTGTTCTCCAATTGTTCCTCTCCTTGAAGGAACTCGGCCTTAATAGAAGGGTCACTGATTTTTCTGTCGAACCACCATTTCCCCACAATTTGTAGTGATATTACATGGGAAACTACTTCCTCTATGACTTCGAGCTTTAACCCCCAGACTTCTATATGGTTTTTGTGTAGGTTCCGAGGGAATTCCATCACCACTAACTCTTTTGAACCCTTAAGTCATTCGAAAAATTCAAACCATCCCATGTCTTTAAAGACCTGGCATGCCTCAGGGCAATTCTCCAAAGCTTACGTCGAAGTGGGCTCCTCTCAGACTATTGCTCCTCCCATCTCTACCCCAGCACTCTACTCTATTCTAGCTATGAAAAATTTGGAATGAAGGTGCAATGCTCCCTGAGGTTGATACTGGGGTATTGAAAGGCAATAAAACAAATATTTTGAGTTAAAGGGATAATGATGACAAGGTTTTAATAATTATTATCGGTTTTAAATTCAAGATCATAGATTAGGAAATGACTTGTGATGTACCTAGTGTGATGTGGTAGTTGTATGAGTTGCTTCTGCGGCATAATGCTAATGAACACTCTCTCTTTCCTTATTTCATTTGATGATTTCGTTGATGTGGCTGCTTAAAAGTTGGCGGTTGTTACTCATGTAACAACAACATGTTTCTATGCTATTTGTACAACCTTGTTTTATTTACGTAATCTTCCTAAAAATACTTACAAAGAGAATTTACAAACATATTCATATTTTTATTTATATGTTTATTTATTTATTTATGTTGGGTGTAAAAACTACCAACAAAAGAGGTTTTCAGCTATTACACATATTGGAAAAAATAGAATTTGGCAGCACCGGGGAATTATCCCCTACCTTTGTAATCTGAAGGTCAGAATCCTTGACAATGTTGGTGAACGATTGCTTTGAGGTGGGTTTGTGATATAGCTGAAGACAGTGCCCAGTAGAAAACAATGTTGTCCTAGCACTATCAATGGTTACTAAATTTACAGTCCCATTATCAAATACTGCATCAACTTGATAAGGACTTAGCCACCTAGTGTAGAGCTTCCCTTTAAAATCCTTAAATCTTGAATCATACAATAGAGCCCAATCTCCTTTTTGAAATTTATTCTTTTTAATAAATTTATCATGCCACATAGCTCTCTGTTGCTGGAAAATTTATGTTGAATAACAACTAACTGTTTCTCATCTAGTTCATTAATTTGATTCAACCATTATTTTTTTGTTGTTGTCAGATCTAGATTTACCTACAACGTTGTTCTCAATGTCTTAATTTCAAACTCTATAGGAAATAGAGGATTTTTACCATACATTAATTCATATGGTGAGAATCCTATAGTGTGCCTCCTTGTAGTCTGGTATGCCCACAACGCTTCTGGGAGTTTATCAACCCAATTCGTTCAATGGCTAGCTACGATCTTGGCAGAGTGGTCCATGTGTACAAACACTTTATATCCTATCTCGCTCCAGCTATCTCCCATTTCCTTCGAACACCTAAAACAATTAAACAATAGCAAACAACCACCATGATAATAAACAAATTGTAATTCAACCTACTTAACAAGTTAAGAAACATTAAGCCATAAACATGTGAGATAACACATTATGTAAGAAACCAATTGATAATTGCATATATATTGAATCAAGAAGAGATTACAACCATTGTCTTGATGTTGTTGTTCTCCTTTGAAAAAACCAGGTTCCCACACACTTCTGTTAGCATTCCATGATGGCCTCAACAATGATAGTTTTAAGTCTCTTCCCTTTAGGTTTCACACTAAACCAAATTCACAATTATCCCTCATAGAAAAATAGAGAGATACAAGTATGAATAGCTTGATGTTTTACTCAAAACTTAATTAGCACTAGCACACCAACATTAACACTTCAACCCTAACACTAGCTTGTGCTTCTGAAAAAATGTAGGTTTATATAGCATGAATGGATGAGAGATGGTTCCTCTTCTCATGGGAGAAGGTCTTATCTCTTGAGGTAGTTCCATCCTTAAAGGGGAAAGGAGCCCAAAATGACATCCTTGACTCCATCCAGCTCAACCATTTACCAGACTTCTGTTACGAAGCTTCTAAAACTGGAAGCTTCGGCTCCTTATTTAAAAAACTTTCCATAAGCGGATTAGCATGAATGGAACAAAGCTCAGTCGCTCTGGTCAGCGCTAGGGACAATATTAATCCCTACATATTGGTGCGAGGAGGACAAGAGTCATTAGCACTGGTCTTGTAAACTGGGAAAGCATGTAGGGTTCACTATAGAAGTCCTCTAGGATCAAGGAACAAGGAGTACAAGGACAGTGACAAAATGTTGTGTAATAGATGCCCCCTAAAGCATGAAGGTTGAACTAGAGTGGGAGATGAAATGCTTTATGAATCAACGTGGGGAACTAGGATCTATCATAGGAAAACCTGCAAGCAAGTACAAATACACTTACATAACTGAAAACCCTGTCAAAGGATACATGAACCATGGCATGGAAGCAACCATCTAGAGATTGATCATGTAAATGGATCTAGGCGTGGGCGCAACCATCCTATAAAGAGGATCATATCGAAACCAAGGTATGGTCACAACCATCCAATAATGAGAAGGATCACATATGATAACTCATGGTATGGTCCCAACCATCCATATGAAAGAAATAGGTATATCAACATAACCATGTCACATCACTTCACAATCTGGACTTTTGTGATCTGAGCCCAAGGTCTTGCGCTCCAACGCAACCCAGTCAAAGTACAAATTCCAACATGTGAATAGATGTGTTGACGTCGAACATGCTAGAAAATTGCTTGATTACCAGTCAATGATGTAAATTGTTAAAAAGCATGAGAGAACCCACCAATAATGACAATGGTCCTCAAGATACTATCAGCAGAATCAAAGGAATGTGAATAGAGGAACTAAAGTCAAACACTAGTGAAATCACTCGATCAAAAGCCAATGATGTGAACTTGTTGTCAATTGCGAAGAACTTGCCATAAGGGCATGCAAGCTCTAAGGTACTTGAAGGGAGTCTCTCGGTCAACTTCCTAAATAATGAGTTGAAGTCGATAGGAAGTGACCACGTCGAAGGAGGGCCATAATTTATCCCACATCATCAACACGAGATAATGGGATGCAAAATGATTTTGGGTGATACAAAGAATCAGAGGTAAGTCTAACTACAAAAGGACAACTCTTGAACATATGGGCGACACGACTGGAAGTTTGGTAGCTTTTGGATCCATAGGATCAGTGGTCATGATGATGTGGTAGAGATCATATGGAAGGAAAAAATAAATGGGCCAACCCAGTGATGTCAATGATATAAAGGAGAATATCCCATCCCGACACGAAGCAGAAAGTATCATGTTCAAGAGTAAGCTACCGACATAACTGATTAGATGTCCAAATTTTCCCTCACCATTTCTTGTAGGTACCCCAATTAGTTTTAATCGCAAGCTTGAAGCGGATATCATATGCTTGCACTATAAGTTCATCCTTCGGACAAATCTGACCTAGTAAGTTTAATGAGCCCTAGGAAGGAGAAGCTCATGTTTTCATGGTGACGAATCTGATTTCGTTTAACATTTTAACGAGTCTGAAAAAGGTGTAACTCGATATCTTTTTCATGTTTAAAGAGTTTGAAAAAGGCATGGAAAATAAAACTCCACATGGCCCCTTTTCGTACATTTATGTCTCTCGAGCCTTAAAAGGTAGAAAACGATACTTGAGAGAACCGCTTGACCATTTCAGTAAAGCAATACCTTTTTTGTAAATAGTGCATCCCAGCCCGAATAAGGGGTAAACTTAAACTGGGCACATGATGTTTTGCATCCATTAATGAGTTTGAAATGAAAAGAGCTTAGCAATCTTTTCGTGTTTAAAGGGTTAGAAAGGAGCTTAAAAGCAAACTCCCATTTTATTCTCTTTCATGAATCAAAAGGGAAAAATAATCAAAAATCTTTTCATATGAGTTTTAGGAGTCGAGAAAAGAGCTGAAATGTGACTCGACATCATCGTTGAACATCCATCACTTGTCATTGCACAAAAAGGTAAAGTGCATTATCCAATTCTTGAGGCAAAATAGGTCAAAACATTTACAAAACCTAATATTTCAAGAAAAATTTAATAAAAGGGAGGAAAAGTAAATATTTTTTACCATTTACTATTTTACCTTGCTATGAAAGACTTTTCACCCACTCTTTCCCTAATTGTTCTAGAGTGGATTGCAAGAGATCTGGGAGGTCATTTGCTGAGCTACCAGTTACAGGTAAGAGGCAAGGCCCTAAGCTCCATTTTCATACCATTTATTCCTGTTTTCATCCATTTTTTGGATTTTTTAGGGAGGTTTTGTCAAAAGTTTTTGCCTTTGTTTAGTGCGACTTCTAGGCACGAAATCGCGCCAACCAAGGGTGATTAAAATAGCCTATCACACTGACGGCACAACTATTTTTAAAATGGGCATGTCGGCACCATGAATAGGGAAAACATCAATTTCCCTTCAAAACCATTGTTGGAATCTGAATTTTATGGGCCAAAAATGATTATTGACTAAAATATATGGTTTTTGTAGGAAAGAATCATCGAAAATGGTAGACTAGAAAGAACGTGAGCACAAAGATGTGGAAACTCAGGCACTGAATGATCCAAATTGCTTGAATGCTTTGAGGAACTATGGGCTCCTCAAGTTCTTTCTCACACCAGGGATACGAGCCCAACCTGAGCTGCTTCAGTACCTGATTAGTCTCTTGGACCTAAATCAGAAAAGATTCATCATTGGTGACCAGGAGCTGGAGTTAGAAACCTTAAACATATATTTCATCACAGGACTGTCCCAAAGAGGGGAACTAGTGAACTTATATGGATCACAACCAATTGGGGCAAGCATATCCATGTTTCTTACTGAACATTTCCTTGAAGCCCTCAAATCCAAGAGTGGCAAGATTGAGATTGACACCGCCAAGATCTGACACTAAGAGTGCTACTATTGACTATCAATAAAGTGGCAGGGTCCTAGACAGTGCATGAGACTAACAAATCGAAATTCCTATATGCCATTGATTGTACAACACCGACGATCTTTAATTGGGTGGAAGCCATGAAGATCAAAATAAAATTCCAGCTGAAAAAAGCTAAGGCGGGGAATCTGAAGCAATTTTTCTTCAGATCCATACTAGTGACCTTTTTCTTAGAACAGGTGTTGTTGTTGTAGTACCAGTTGACTAAGGTATATCCTCCAATGCCACGCAACCCGTGGATGGCCCACTAGAGTCGTTTGATGCCTAAGATCAATGGGGGTCGGCATATGTCTTATAGGCCCGCCTTCTTCTCATGGCTATGATGACAACTAATTGTCATCGAGGATTGGACATATAGTGGCACCAACTTCCATGGAGATCTGGACATGTCGCTACCAAATGGAGAGGATTTTGATGACGAAGGTAAAAAACCAATTTTTAATTTTGTGAATTTTATAATTGTTTTTTTATATATATGTGTTTATAACATTTTGTCTTGTCAATGCAGATGTTGGACCAGAGCATTTTGCTGGGATGTCCCCAATAGCCAGGCATGTTTCCTGCTAGTTTGATGTTGTTTCTCCTTGTCAAGAGTTGAGTGACAATGAGGAGGAGATCACAAGGAACCTTGAGGGTTTTGACTCATGGTATCCCAGATTATGCTCGGGTGGGAGACATTCCTCGCCAGTACCAAAGACACATCGTGGGAGTATCAGATTGGATCCACTGATTGCTGACTCGTGTCACACGAGTCATGTCATGCTACCACGATCACCATGCTGATTAGTTCCTAGGTCCAGCATTTTACATTTTTGAGGCCTGCGAGCCGGTAATGTTATTTTGAACACACATATTATTTTTTAGGGTTTTTATGTATCAAACATTATCATCACATATATATATGCTATATTTTCTTCCTTACTATGGTACAAATGATTTGTTTTGGTTTTTTCACATGTTTCGTAAATGTCTATCCAACACATAATTAGCTAATGCATTTGTCAATGTATTCATGCATATAGGAATATGATGATATGTATTGTAATTAAAATTCCTTTCCAATAGACGCATATGGAGATACATTCTCAATATCTGAGGGTTTATGATGGAATATTGGCCATTGAGTTGAAGGACAACAAGTTGTGAATCTAGGTTGCAAACCAACTCTCGAATGTCAAGAGAAATGGCTTCTGACAATAGTTCGATGACTGCACTGTATTCATCAATGTTGTTAGTTGTGTGACCTAAAAAAATGCTTTGAAGATCAATCAACTCACCATGAGGGTCATAAATATCCCATGTCATGGATGATAGGTTCCGAGTACTAAGGAAAGCACCATCAGCGAAACTGATGTGAGGAGTCACATACATTTGCAAAGCAGGGAAAACATAGTAAACAGGAAAGTTGTTTGAAAACTAACACTCCAAACCACACTGTACAAAAATGAATGACACATTAATGTACACAAGTAACTATGCAAGATGACCTAAGCATAGTAATTCTTGAGAGAGTCCATGCTGGGACTCAGGTAATCAATCAACACAAATGAACACTGAAGTTTTACCGTTGACATGACGAGTAAGCATCAACTCAGCCAAATAATAGAGTAGAACTCATATAAGGCATTGCCCCCATGCCCTCTATGAGAGGGAGGTTTATGAGTCAGATGGCAACCCCAGTGCAATAATGGGAATTGGGTAAAAACTCGAGAAGGGAAAAAATCCTAAATCTATGAACGGATAAAGGTGCCCTCAGTTGAAAGATCTTGACCATGTCAGGATAAAATGACACGTCAGTAGGTAGTGGAGAAGAGAACTACTCAAAACACATAAACATGGTTTCCGGGCTAGGCAAGAATGAGGAACAATGATGGGCATCATTCCAAGGTGGTTCCTCGAGAGACATTACTTCCATGATACTTTCGTTAGCAAGAAAAATCATGGCTAAGAGATCAGGAGATTCCAAAGCACCAAACCATGGGGATTGAGAATACATCTCAAGATAAGTCCTCAAAACAGGACAATCAGAGGATATGAAACATGAGGCTGAAACAATCTCCACATAATTGATTTTGGAAAAAATAAGTGGCATAACCTCGCCCCGGGTATCAACAAGATCTGGTGAAGGTATGACCCAAGGATCAGATTTGACCGAGATCATGTTGACAGAGGCAACATGAGGAGGTGGGAGCAGAAAAATTCCCATCAAGGCAGAATCTTTGAAATGACCTGCCCTGGCACTCTCATAGGGAGCATTGGTGTGCTTGACATACATAACATTGCCATGCAAGGAGGAAGAGGCAAAGAAGGACAATTGGTTGAAAATGACAATATTCCCTTTATGGGGAAAATGAATCATGTGAAATAGGGAGGAGGCTACATCATGCATGATATGGGTATAGCTCTGACCGAGTAGAAGATTATAATTGAGATAAGCATCAACAATCTGTACCTCAACGTGTATTGTCTTTCCCTTCAAAGTAATGGCAAGGTTAGGTAAGACACTTAAGGGTCACGAATCACACCTATCAAAAGCTTCCAAAGTGTTCGGGGATTGGTTCAAAGTAGGAGAACCAATGGCCTTCCAGCATGTGATTGACATGATGCAGGTGGAAGCATCTTCATTGATGACAGTCCTGTGGATGGTCTTCTCATTGATGATTACCTAAATTAGAAAGGCAATCTGATGAGGCAGGCGTGGAACATGGTTCTTTATATCAAAACATATCAAATTGGAATCGGTAGTATCAATACCCCCAATAGCTGACAACAAAGATTTCTGTTGAGACGGATAGCTTTGGAGCACCTCGAGAGCTGACATACTAGATGATGCCTGAGCCAAATCCTCAACAATGTTATAGTGCTGAGAGGCTTGAGCATTGGGATTGTACAAGGATTTCCTTATCACACCTCGAGAGTGTGGCCATACATAAAAATCAAGGTTAGGGCGGTCGATATGAAGAGCGCCAGAACTCAGTGTAGAAGAAGAAGGGGTGGCCTCTTTCTCTTTCTCAGCTATCAGAGTAGGAGTTTGGTAATATTTTGATCTAGTAGTCACATTAATTAGGCATACTCATCATGAACACTTTAGATCCTAAGGAAGAAAATGATTGAGGTTGGTCTACCATTTGAGTCTACTGAGACAGAAATGGCTCTTTTAGGACAACTGGGGTCCCTTTAAGAAAACGACTAACTTTGGATCGTTGAGGACAATCCTTGGTATAGTGATCCTACTCGCAAATGAGGCACGAATACTTGGGCTTCCATTGTGAAGAATCACCAGTAGACGAATTAGGCAGACCCTGTTTTGGAGCATCAACTTTACCTTTGCCTTTGCCTTTCTTCTTACCTTTCAACGATTTTTCCACTGTGGTACGCTGGACAATGTGGACCTCTAAGGTTTTACCAGGGCTAGGTGGATTTTAGGAGGAAATATTGGAAGCAGTGTTTGAGACTGACTTCTGTTTAGAAGAACATTTAGCAGGGATCTCAGACACTGAACCAGTTACTCCATCAACAGGAGGTGTAGTCTGCAACTTTGATGCCATGGAATTGAATAATGGCTGTGGAGCATCAGGTAATAACTCATATAAAGTGCTAGACTAAGAATAAACAAGATCTAAGTACTGGGAACGAACAATGTCTTGTTCTTCAGTAACACATCCACCCATAGCTATATCACAAGCAATTGGAGCTATGAATGAATTCGTGAACCATTATTTGAGCAACTAATCAGCAATCTCGAATTTGATCAGGCGACGTCTACATCTCCATTCATGGATGTGATCGGAGATGTGTGTCGTAGTATCTTTCTTAAGCAATGTGAGTAGATGGGTTCTAGTTTCATAGCGAATCGACAACTGGAAATGCATGAGGAAAGACATGGTTAAAGAGTTAAAGTCATGGTAAGTACTTCAAGGAAGCTCGATGTACCACTTGGCTGCAACACCTATGAGGGTTCAGTGGAAAAGACAGAGATGAATAGAATCATCAATGTAAGAATTCGAAGAGCATTAGATGTGATATGTCATCACGTGGGCTTGAGGATCTTCTTCTTATTTCTCATTGGACTTAGGACAATCACTTGGGATCTCGGATGGAAACAGAGGTTAGTATGGTGAATGAAGGATTGGACCATTCGTAGGTAAAGACATGTTTGGCAACTCTAGTGTAGCCAAGAATAACAATTGAGTATTAAAAGGCATTAGAGGTCAATAAGTAGGTTCGACCAGAGGAGCCATCCCTGTTGGTAAGGATTTTTGCCCCATAGTGGGGGATTTTGGCCATATGGCATTTGATTGTGCCCCCATTGTGGGTTACCTTGGCCATAGGGTGGATTTTGACCTTGAACACCTTGGAACTCTCCAGTCATAGGTTGTTGATAAGAAACATACGGGTTAAGAGGTTGTTGAGCCTGTTGACCTTGGTGATGAGCCCCAAATTGGGTAACTTATTGGGCTCATTTTGCCTAATTGTCCTTGTTCAATCCTCCATTTTTCATAGATTATGCATTTTTTTTAGTATGTTTATGTCATTTGAACGAATAAGGGTGGTCACTCTACCTAGGAGGCTAATACGTGGTTATTTTAGGTTTTTTGGACAAATGTTGGAGCAAAACCAGGCAATCATGGGCTAGGTGACAGCCAAGCCTGAGGTGAGGATTCGTAGGGGGGTTGTCTCTGACATTAAATGGCCCTTCCTCGGGATCTCCACCCTCAACTTCGAGCTCACAGGCCACCAAAACGGATCCTAAATGCAGCCAAGCAGATGTGGGAAGATGGATTGTCTACTAGCAGTTGGGACAGCCAAGTCCCTTGAATGTAGGAGGCCTGCTAGGCCCCTTGTGATGTATAAATAAGAAAGCCTCAGCCTTCGTAGTTTACTTTTGAAACTTTTGCATTTTTTGCACTATAGTGCTGTCACTTTCAGCTCGTTTTTTTGTAGCCATTTTGGCATAACTTTCTGTTGATGACAATTTTTTGATAATGACAAGCAGTCTTATTTTGTATCAGCTCTGAGTTCTTTATAGGAGCCGTAGCTCTTAGGGTTGGGCCCAACCTAAGAGCCAAGTCCTCCTTTATGTATTGTTATTTCTCCTTTATGCATTTGCAAAATTATTTCTGTTAGAAAAATTAAATTGTGCTGATTAATGAGGTCACTACTGATGGTTAGAAAGGCTTTTGATGTTTAGATTAAGTTGGTAGGATATCAATAGGGAAAAATCTCTAGAAAAAGGCCAATGAGCACCTTTGTTTTCACCTCTCCCTCATAGGATCAGAGGCTAGGATCAAAGTAACCTTGTTGTCCCAAACAAAAACACTATTTTTGCTTTGCCATGCAATCACTAGTGTACGATTTTCGTTTGCAGAAGTTGGTTACATGTTCAGATATTTGAAATGCTTCATTGCATAGTTAATATACATGGTTTCCTTGCAAATAAAGCTTCTATTCATTCACTTTACTATTAGCTAGATCAGATTAGGTTGGTATAACTAGGTCTTTGATTACTTGCAAGTCTTTATTGGTTCAGTTGGAAATATACATTGCAGAGCACCTCTACCACTTCTTCATCCACCCAAACTTCATCAGACCAATCTGTCCCATCCCCTAACTTCGTTTCTTGCCTCACGTTTGTCGTTTTGCCCACATAACCCTACCTTTTTGTGTAACCATTGTTTCAGCCTTCTTTAAACAAATTCAGCCATCTACACCTTCTCCCAACTCCATCCACCAGTCCTTGAACCACTTCAAACCCCTATCCTACCCCCATACCCATTCCTTCATCTTTCCTCACTCATCCATCCTCCAAAATCCCATTTTTGAACATCCTGTAGAAATTTCTGAACATCTTGTAGAAATTCCTGAACATCCTGTAGAACCCCTGCAGACTTTCTGTAGAAGCTCACAAATTAGGATTCTTGATAGCCAACTCTATGAAACTCGCTGGAAGGGTGTTAGGGACCCCTTAGGCCCTCTCTGAACCTTCCCGGCCTCTTCCAAGTATTTCTCCTCGTCGATCCACCTCTGCATGGTCAAGAACAGTGAAAGCCTATGCATGATAATTCTGACAACTTATTCAAAAATACAAAAAGATGTTTCCTTCAGATAGAAGTAGTCTAGACACATGTATTTTACCTTCCTAGAAGTAATGGCATCTCTTTCAGTAGCTTGCATTCTCTTCTTTCCATCAGTAGGACTAGTTGGTAGAATTAGGGTTTGTTAGGGTTTGCGCTTTCATTTAGATTTTCAATTTCTTTTCGCAAGTAGATTAGCTTCCTTCGAGTTAGCTTCCATCCATCAGTTAACAAGCTTCTTCTCAAAGCTCATAGAAGTTGGCTCGAGCCCCTAGCGAACTTGTGCTAGCTAACCAAGTGACATCTACGGCAAGAGCTAGTACTTGTGCATACAGCACCATCGCTTCCAAGTTTGTTACAAACTACTGGGTTGATAAAAGTAAAGAAGGGAGTCCCAGGAGTTGCAGCATTATTGCTACAATACTAGAGCCCACCATTCCTTTTGGCATCGTTGCCGGGGAAGCGTCAGAGTATTTGTGATTGCTGCTTTTCTTCTATTCTCTACTACAACCTTCTACTAAGTAGTTTATTTCATTTCCATTCTACACTTTCATTTCCGCAAAAGTAGAGTAGACATTTCCTGCTTTCATAGATTAGCATTTCAATTCCGCAATTTCAATTCTACAAGCGTAGCTTAGCATTTTAATTCCGCAATTTCAATTCTGCAAGAGTAGCTTAGCATTTCAATTCTGCAATTTCATTCCAGCAAAATAGATTAGTCCTTTCATGTTTTCATTTCCATTCCACATTTTCATTTCAGCAAGATAGTTAGTTGCAGTTGAATCTATTTTAGTTTTGCAGGTACCAACAGAAAAGGAAAAAGAAACCAAAAAAAAAATCTTTCCATTTCATGCCTCGTAGGAACAGAGATAAAACCGGAAAATTCCTACCGAACACCCCCACCACATCACTGAGTCAACCTTCTCTCTTCTTTGGTAACAGTGAGCTAGAAGAACCTATAGGTGAACCTCTTGAGATATATGAAGATCCTATAACAAAAGAAGAGCTAGAGAGCATTCTGTCTAAAGCCATGGCTGAAAACCGAAACGGTAGAAGAGAAGATGAGAGAATAGAAGGTGCCTTTCCCATCCGAGAGACCAATGGAGACATAAAAATGAAAAACATAAGTCCCTTAGCTTTACCTCGCTTCCATGGATTGACTACTGAAGACCCTGATACCTTCCTTTTTGAGTTTTTTGTCCTTTGTCGAACTTACGACTATACTGAGGACAAGCAAAAGCTGAAACTCTTTCCCTCTACCTTCAAGGATGCAGCATTATGCCGGGTCATGGGGTTACCTGGAAACAGTATCACCACTTGGGCTTAGATGTAGCAAGATTTTAACACCAAATACCGGGACTACTGTAGGTCCAAGGAAACCAAGGGAGAGATCTTTCGGATGACCATGGGAAGCGATGAGTCTTTAGAAGATTACAAGGAAAGGTTCCAACTTAGTTATAAACGGGCCAGATGCACACTTGACCTGGAATCTCTGAAGCCGGTTCTGCTCCGAGGAGTCCCTGAAGACCTTCTAGATACCCTTCACATGCTGGCTTGAGGGGACATCTACCAACTACCTTATGAGGAAATAAGGACCATGTTTAGAAACCATTCTAGGGTGGCCTAGAATAGAGGTAGGGGGAATCCACTTTCAGCTAGTACCACCTTCTCCAAGCATGAGTTTGCTAATCAGATGGAAGACCTAAAAAGTGAGATGAGACAGACTATTTCCATACAACTTGATACCTTCCAAATTCAGCAAAAGGAAGAGGAAGATGAGAGGGATTTGGCCTTTTTTTGTCCCAGATGCATGAGGAAGCACCCTAATAATGAGTGTCCATTGCACTCAGTAGAGGTATGTTTCATTTGTGAGGAAGACCACCCCACCAACCAATTCCCTACCTTGCCTAGATTTAAAGCCATGTACCTAGAGATTGAGGCAGTTACTGAACCTCTCTACTTCCTCAACCAAAGGAGGCCACATGGGCCTAGACCTTACCAGCAGGGGATGCAAGGGACATCCCAAGCTTATTATAACCCCAACCAATCCACTCATATACCTTCTTGGGGCCCCCCACTCATCCTTCATGGTCTGCACCTCCTCCATGGTCTTATCCATCTCCATACCATACTCAACCTACTTCTCATTCGTTTCACTCACATGCCCAGCCACAACCTCAGTGGAATGCACCTCAACCGGGGTGGAGGCCTCAATACAACCCTCCTCCCACCATTTTGCCTCCACCACCAGCTCAACAACAACCATTACCTCCTGCTCCTCCAAGACAACCCCAAATGCCTGCTCAACCGAACCCGAACTCCAACAATAGACAGGCCCAGCAACATGCCCTACCTATGTTGTGGAGATCTAGGAGATCAACCTGCGATCTAGGAAGGTCCTTTCAGAGTGCCAACCTCCTCCCCTAAAGGAGGAGGAAGAGAAATGGGAAAGTGAACCCAAAGCCATTCCACCCTTTCCTGAGTGACTAACAGTAACCACGCAACCCAACCCAGAGGAGACTGAGCTCCTGGGAGAACTCAAGCAATTGTGTGTGAAAATACCACTTCTCCAGGCTGTTAGCCTCCTATACCAATAGGTCTCATCTTTCATGATTGTCTTGATCGAACTATGGAATATGTTCAAACCTTCTTTCTTGAGCAAAGGTGTTCCATATTCTTGAAAAACCAAAAAATCAAAAAAGTTAAAAAATGTAAAGAGGGTGATACCCTAAAAGAAAAATCAAAGGGTAAGAAAATAAAGTGGTCAAAAAGAAATGAAAGAAATGAACCCCAAGCAAAAATAGACCAAGGAAAGTGTGCAAATTCAAATGCCACTACTACTTCATTTTTGTAATAAAACAATTGTGTGCAGCTTGTCCAAACTTTGCCACAATTCATGAACAAGTCAAACTGTTTAAACTTGGCTTACTCATATTTCAATTTCATGTTATAGATTAGAGAATAAATATCTGAACAAACAGTTTAATCTTGGCAGATAAGTAGATAGTTAGAGTTAATAAAAGGTGCTCAACAGTTTAATCTGAGCCCTTGGATGTAATAAGGGTAGAATTAGATAGATTTTCCTTGTAAAAAGAAAAAATGTTGATGAGGGTTTGCAAGTCTAAATGCACCCTAATAAAGAAGAGAAAATGGTAGTATTAAGTAGACAGGGTAGGTAGATGGTGTTGCAAAGTGTTATCTGATGAATGATGTTGCTACATGTTTTTGATCCTTTACTTTCATCACAAGTACTAAAGCAGGAAATACACTGGAAAATCACCACAAGCAAAGTCAAACTCATTAACCTCCCGCATCACTTTCCCCTCAAAAATTTCACTAATTTCCCGCAAAGTACTAAGGTATTTGGAGATCAAAGGGGCTCAAGGCATTTCCTTGACCTCTGGAGGGACCGGACCCTCGGCCTAATGATAAAAAAGACCTAAGTACTTAAGATAATCCATCATTATAATCTTCCATCTTTAACTTTGTCCTAAGTAAAATCCTATTTTACTTAGGAAACTCATGCAAAATCCCATAAAAATCCCTCAAAATAACTTGCTATTCTAAGTTTAAGTGTTGAAGATAAAATATTGCAATTTACTTAAGAAGTTATCACTTTCTTAGATGTGCAAAAATATTTTGAGTTTCCTTGTCCTTTGCCATATTTACATTTAACTCTATTATACTAAATCCCTAATAAAATACCTTATCCTAAGTATATAACTCCCTTTTTATAAATATCCCAAAAACCCTTAGATTATATAGTTTAACTGAAGTAATTATTTTCCCAAAGATTCATTAAAAACCCCGCTTTATAAGCCCTTTGGTTAAATATATCTTTATATTATAATCCTGCCCTTATGGTAATTAAATAATGTTTATTGGTTACCATATAATAAAATATATATACAAAAACTTTAAACATGCAATATGTATGTTTAAACACAAAAATGCAAATAAAACTTTGGAGAAGTCGTGCCACCGTGGATTGTCCACTTGGCATTCCACTTAACTAAACCCCGCCGCAACTCCTTTCTTACGCAAACGGGATTAATTAGTCATCAGTACTAATTAATAACCTTTTTCCGCCTATTGAATATCCCCCGGAGTGATTAAATATCATTAAACTTGTAAACAAAGCCATTTTTTCATGTTTTTATGTTATTTTCGTTATTTGAAAACGACAGTGCTCCCTGCTGTAATTTTCAAATTTCCACTACAATTGATTGATTCACTCCAAGATTCCGCTGCGCCCGTGTTCAAGAATAGTCCCGTCATCACCTGTTACCTGTTAAAAGACCCAACTTCCTTCTAAAAACGGGTATTTATCCCTTCCCACCCCAACTGCAGGTAAAACTCAGTTCTCTTTGTTTTTCGCTAAAATAGTGATTAAAAATCATCACTGAGTCTTCCCCAGAGGTTTTAGAACTGTGTAATTACTCCCTGAACCAACAAATTGTGCCAATTTCCTTCATTTTAGAAATCCCGTTCGGCCTGTAAGGAAAACCAAAAACCTCCATTTTGAATCCAAAAGAACCAAAATGGAGGTCCCGGCAGCAACAAATATCACTCCACTCAATGCTCCTCACCGGGAATTAGACTATTTACCTTTGATATATGAAGATTTCCAAATTAAAGACCTGCATTTTGATGAAAATCCCCGATTGAGTTATTGTTGCTGCAGAGACGAATACTCAAAGGGGCAAGATCTTATAGGGTTGTGGGAATCCAATCTCCCAAGGTATCTCATTCCTTCAATCATTTATTTCACTGTGTTGTTTGTGAGCGACTAAGTAAGATGCAAAATGGTGAACTTTACAAACAAGCAGAGTTTGGAATTGGTAGGAAACTGGAGGGACTAAATTCTCAAAGGAGAAAGAGGCAGAGAATTCTGTGTTTGGCACTATGCTGGAGAGGTGGTGTATGATACAACTACATTTTTGGAGAAAAATAGAGATTTGCTGAATTCTGATTCGATCCAGTTACTTTCTTCATGCACTGGCCTTCCAAAATCATTTGCATTTAATCTCAGTAAAGGGGAAGAGAAGTTGATCACTCAACGAGGTCGGTTAAATGGAGCAGATTCTCAGAAACATAGTGTCGCAACCAAATTTAAGGGGCAAATTTTTGATGCAACGACTGGAAAACACTACACCTCGGTGTATCAAGCCAAACCGATTGAAACTTCCAGGTGTCTTTGAGCGAGGACTTGTCTTGCAGCAGTTGCGCTGTTGTGGAGTGCTGAAAGTAGTTCGGATATCTCGATCGGGCAATCCCACTCGGATGTCTCACCAGTAGTTTGCAAAACGGGGAAAGGATATCGTCATCTCTTCAAGCTAGCACAAGGGGAGGAATTGAATATGGAACTGTGCAAAATATGATTCTCATGGTATTCATTCTCAGTGGACACAACTAAATTTACCTTCAGTAATCGAGAGGACAGGTTCCTTGAGCCAAATTTCTTGCTCCTTGAGGACATTCATAACAGAAGAAAATCTGAAGGTGTCTGATGAATCACTTGATGATCGGGTTAAGGTGGGAGAATTGCTATTAAATCTTGGGGGACCAGAGACACTCCAAGATGTGCAACCTTTCTTGTTCAACCTATTTGCAGACCCGGATATTATTCGTCTACCTAGATTATTTCGTTTTCTTCAAAAGCCTTTGGCACAATTCATTTTTGTGCTCAGAGCTCCTAAGAGTAGGGAGGGATATGCTACAATTGGTGGTGGTTCACCTCTCCGAAGGATAACAGATGAACAGGCTGACTCATTAAGGAAGGCTCTTCAACATAAAAAGTACCTGCCAAAGTGTATGTTGGAATGCGATACTAGCATCCATTTACTCCAGAGGCTATTAAACAGATTAAGAATGACGGAATTACCAAGCTTAGTATGCTTCCACTTTACCCTCAATTTTCAATCTCAAGAAGTGGCTCAAGTCTTCGACTCCTCGAAGCCCTTTTTCAGCACTTACCTCCAGCACATCCACAAAGAAAGGGAACAGCGCATCAGCAGTTATCTATTATGTCATCTACGAGACCATTTGTCTCCTGTTTACTTGTAAAACAGCAACGAGCCCTTTTTTCAGCACTTACCTCCAGCACATCCACAAAGAAAGGGAACAGCACATCAACAGTTATCTATTATGTCATCTACGAGACCATTTGTCTCCTGTTTACTTGTAAAACAGCAACGAGCCCTTTTTCAGCACTTACCTCCAGCACATCCATAAAGAAAGGGAACAACGCATCAGCAGTTATTTATTTTGCCATCTACGAGACCATTTCTCTCCTGTTTACTTGCAAAATAATCCTTAGTCACCCCAAAATATGGGCTAGGATAGTGTGAGATATTTTCAATTATTTAGTGTATAAATAAACCCTCGAAGAGATTGTTGATGGCG
Source organism: Pinus taeda (assembly GCA_000404065.3). Lineage (NCBI taxonomy): Eukaryota > Viridiplantae > Streptophyta > Pinopsida > Pinales > Pinaceae > Pinus > Pinus taeda. The sequence continues at coordinate 100,802 of APFE030189070.1, forward strand.
GATTCCATTACTTTGCTGTAAAATTGAGATTTTCAGAATAAAAGCATTTGGAGAAATTTTTCGTGGCTTAACTGGATGACTATTTAAAGCACTGGACTTGTTGCAGGATTCATGTGTCGGACTACAGTTCAATAAGTTTTTCTACCCTTTGTCTGAAATTTTATATTAGTCTATAATATCATCATATCCATTTCTGAATAATTTGCATAAGAGATTGAAACAAAATTTGCTTAATTGTACTATGTTTTCAAATGTTATTATTCTTGATGTTTTCTTCTAAATTAGTTATAAGCATGAATTCTTAAATGCTCTTGCTTTACTAATTTAAACATTGTTGGATTACTATAATAAAGGATTCTTCATTGCTCTTTGTTTGTAGTCATCTCATTTCTTTCTTTTGGACATGGTGAAAGACTCTTAGCTGCCTTTCATCCCTTCAAAATCATCCCATCCACTTTAAATTTTAAGGATTGTTCTCTGTCTAGCTATCTTTCCCTGTAATACCATCTTGTGCTTAGAATAGAAATCCAGTAAAGCCATCCTTTGACTCCATAGCCCAATGGACTAAAAGCTCTCAATCTTGCCCTTATTTTGTGGATTCCACCATTTTCCCAAAACAAACTCTTGAATCTATAACTAGCCTAAAACCTTCCAAGAACAAAGATCAATCATAAAGAGAGAGCCCTCTCTGGATGCAGATTGGCTAGATTTTGCATCTAAAAGCTTGGTTTGTGGTTACCTCGGGTATACTTTCCTCTTACGCAACTTCTAGGAAAACCTGAGTGATAACATAGTGGCGACTCCACTGTGGACCTAAATCATTTTATTGATACTATTGTTTGATTTATAAGCTATGGACAGAGTCTGAAGATCAGCTAGGTAGCCTTTGAAATTGCTTTTTCTCTGCAATTGCAAAAGTAAATAAATGTCGCTTCAGTCTATCTCTGATTTAGCTTATATATTGAATCTTACTTTCAAAATTTTCAATCAGATTCTCTAGTTTAAACATATCTTTGAGAAATCTTAATCACACATCCTTGTTTCTTGAAGAATTTGTAGAAGTTGTATTTATTCTTTCAATTAAAACCAAAAAATTCAAAAAACACATAGTCTAGGAAAACTGGCTTCAGAAAGGATTCGACATACTAGGTCAAACCCTGACCCCAATCCACCACCAATATTTGAAAATCCAAATCTGATTCCCAGGATTCTTAGAAGACAAGGAAGTCAAGAAAGTTCTGAAAGAGGAAGTCAGGAGAGTACAGGAAGTTCTAGACCACTTTCTAGATCTGCATCTTGTCCTGTGAAAATTATATATATTGATGACATTCCTTTTGATGCACAATTTGAAACATCTTTGTTTGTGAACTTTTCTTAAACTGAATTATCTAGATTAGTTCCAGATCGAGTGTTCTTTGAAGATTTTCAATACGGATTTGTGTCACATCATCTTCATAGAGAATTGCATAACTCTATTCAGTCTGAACAAACCTTTGAAGAAAGTTCAAACATTTCTGTGATTACTGACGCATCCCCAAGTTTAGTCACTTTTTCTCAAAATTTTCAAACACCTGTTATCCCTTCTACTCCTCCATCTCCTCCTGCCAGACCATCAACTCCTATTACATCACTTTATCTTCCAATGGCTAATCGATATGCCCCTTTATAGTTACCAGCCAACCCTCCAGCTTTACCTCAGGATTACCAGAGTAAAATCACACCTTTTGATGGATCAAGTACTTACACAACTCAACAACACACCAAAAGAATGACTGATTACTTTGAGTTTTATGAGATTGATACTGATAATATCCGAATGAGAATTTTCGTTCAGAGTCTTACTGGAGAAGTTAGAACTTGGTTCAGAGCTCTTACCCCGAACAATATTGCTGATTTAGAAGCTTTGTATAGGGAATTTTTGAATAGATGGGAGAAAAATAAGGATCCTCTTCAGATCCTATCAGAATTTGAGAAATTAAGAAGAAGACCTAACAAAACCGTGCAAGATTACATTATAAGATTCAATTAATCATATAATGCAGTTCCTCAAAACTTAAGACCTCTTCCTAACTCTGTGTTGGTTAAATTTCCAGATGATTTTGACTCTGATATAGCTTATTCCCTTAGGGAAAGAGCTACTCAAACACTAGAGGAAATGCAAAGCATAGTGGTGAGTGTAGAAGCAAATCTGATAGAAAAACGGGCCAGAGCTAGGACAGAGAGAAGAATGCCTATGAATGAAGAACCTTCAGCTTTTGAAAAGAAGCTGGATGTAATCATTAAAGGTATGGAAAGATTAGGAGATAGAGTGGAAACCATTGAAAGAAAGTATTCTACTAACAATCAGAATATTACTAGAAACTCGAACTTTAGGAGGAATCTGAATCAAAATAGTGGAAAGAATGTCCCTAATCAAAACATTAGGCCACCTTTCCAAGAAAACTTTGTTGAAGGTTCAACTTCTGAAGAAACTACAGAAGATGTAGAAATAAACAATGTAACAGATGACGAAAACGAACCAGAAGTCTTCCTATCCCAGGATGATCAAGAGAATCACATCCTCGAAACATTCCAAACTCATTTAGGTGAGGCTTTTGATTTTAAGGAAGGCTATGACACAACAATCTACGAGGTTCATAAACAATACAACTTGAGAAGTAGACGGATTGATGTGCCAGAGAAACAACAGAAAACTAAAAAACAAAATGCCAAAGGTAAACATAACATTCCCCCTGTACAAAACAGTCCCCAAGTACAAATTTTGTCTAGGATAAAACCCAACCCTTCAAATCCAATAATTGAAGATGTCTCTGACAACCAACCAATCAATAAACAACAATCTACTACTTTTCCTCCTGTGGAAAATGCAGAAGACACAGTAGAAGTTAGTCCAGAAACGTCTTCAAAACAAAACTTTATTCATGAAAACGAGAAAAACATTGAAGACCCAAAAAACAAAGAGAACCCAACTATGCAAAGCACTAAAACTCAAATGGAAAAACCTTTCAATCTAGAGGCTGAAATAGGCAAACTCAAGATAGTTGTTCCTTTATCGGAATTGGCTAAACATGATGTCTATAGGAGTCAGATTACCAAGTCCCTAAACATTAACATTACTGGATTGGATGATTCGGTAAACATTCTTGATGATCAACCCAAACTTCTTTTTGGTCCTGAGGTTAATGGCAAACCAGAAAGTGGAGGAACTCCTCCATTTTATGTAAGCCTGAATGTTCATGATAAGATACTCCATAATGCAATGCTTGATTCTGGAGCATCTCACAATTTGATGCCAAAAGCAGTAATGGAAAGATTGAATCTAGATATTACCAGACCGTACAAAGATTTGTTTTCATTTGATTCTAGTCAGGTAAAATGTTTAGGTTTGATTAAAGATCTGTGTGTCACTTTGGTACAATACCCTGCTAAGTCTGTTTTAATGTACATAGTAGTTGCTGATATTCCACCTAAATATGGTATGTTATTGTCTAGATCTTGGGGTGCTAAACTTGGAGGATCAATTCAATTAGACATGTCATATGCAACTATTTCAGTATTTGGTCAGCCTAAAAGATTATATAGAGAAACCTTGATGAAGTACTTAGTCAGTAGCCATGAGAAGCCTGAAAACTTCCCTGTTTACTCTGTACATTCTGATATGGATTCTTTTATTTTATACAATGCTGAGTTAGATCTCCCTACTGAAATAGAAGCTTCAGAATTGGAAACCATAAACAAAACCGCTCTTAAAATTGAAGAAATCTTTGAAAACAAAGAAACACAAGATGATCAAGAGATACCTGAAAAAACTAAACAACTAGCTCCTGTCAAGAAACGCTTTAAAACAATTGATGAGGATTATGAACATGAAATTCTATGGCATTTAGAGTTTGATGGCTCAGTAAATAGACTAGGGGTAGGGGCTGGGATTTGGTTACATAATGTTGAGAACAATTATGCAGAGGGTCATGCTTATAGGTTGAATTTCAAATGCACTAACAACATGGCAGAGTATGAAGCTCTTTTATTAGGGCTTAAACATGTCAAGAAGTTAGGAGGTATTAGGGTATCAATCATAGGAGACTCTGAACTAATCATCCAATAGATTAAAGGAGAATGTTCAACAAAAGACATAAGACTGAAACAATACCGAGAGACAGTTGTAGAGATTCTCAACACATTTTTACAAGCCCAACTTGCCAAGATTCGCAGGAAACAAAATTTGCATGCTCACAGTTTAGCAATGTTTGCTAGTACATGCAAGTTACCTTTCGACCCTAATCATCAGTTTTCAGCGGAAATTAGGCATAGGCCTGCTATACCAAACAATCTTTTGAATTGGTAAGTATTTGTGAATAACAATCAAATCAATAATTTTTTGACACTTCAAAATGAGTTTTCTAACTGTAAGATAGATGAGGATATAACTATTGATGAATCTGATCAAGGAAAAGAACAAAAAATAGAAATTTCAAGAGAAAATGCAATTCATCTGCTACATCCGACCACATTCACTGAGAAGGACATACAAAATTTGAAACACATGGAATCTGATGAAATCATAGAAGATGAAACAGAAATCATCAATTTAAAAGATAACCATTTCCCCAAAGGATTAACTCCTTTGGAAGATCTGTTTGACTCAAATGATATTCCATTTAGGCCTAATATGGAACCTGTCAAGGCTGATATGGAAGAATGCAACTTAGGAACCCCAGAAAATCCCAAAATGGTCAAGTTGTCCAAGTCTCTTCCAAAAGATCAGAAGGTTAAATATGTTGAACTATTAAAAGAATTCCAGGATGTTTTTGCCTAGAGTTATGAAGACCTCAAATCTTATGATACATCTATCATTCAACACACTATACCTTTGAAACCTGACCAGAAACCTTTTAAACAAAATCTTAGGAGAATAAATCTTGTTTTATTACCCTCAATTGAAAAGGAAATCAAAAGAATGTTTGAAGCAGGGATTATAGCTCCTATCAGATTTTCAGAATGGGTTTCTAACCTCGTACCAACAAGGAAAAAGGCAGGAGAAATTAGACTGTGTGTCGACTTAAGAAATTTGAATAAAGTTTCTTTAAAAGACAACTATCCTCTGCCGAAAATGGACCACATTCTGCAAAGGGTAGTAGGATCTTCGAGAATATCACTACTGGATGAATTTTCAGGGTACAACCAGATTCTGGTTCATCTTGATGATCAGGATAAAACAGCATTCACTACACCATGGGGTACGTTTAAATATGTCAAAATGCCATTTGGGCTCAAGAATGCAGGAGCTACATTCAAAGACAATGGTTGCTTTTGCTAAAGAATACATGATTTTCTGTTATTTCCTGATTGACTATTTTTTTCTAAAACATCAAGAACATTTAGATCACCTAAGGCAAGTATTTATAAAGTGCAGAAAATATGGAATTTCTTTGAATCCTAAGAAGTCATTGTTTGGTTTGGAAGAGGGAAAGCTTTTAGGGCACATTATTTCTAAAGATGGTATTAGGATTGATCCAGAAAGAATACAAGCAATTTTGCAAATACCCCACCCCAGAAACATAAAATAATTGCAGGCATTCATAGGAAAAATTAATTTCTTGAGAAGATTTATTTCTAGTCTAGAAGAGCTACTTAGATTACTAACTAACATGTTGAAAAAAGATTCGATCATTGACTGGACTGTAGAAGCCAAACAATCATTCGAGGAAATTAAAATGGATTTAACAAGGACACCAATTCTGACTAGTCCTAAATTTGATAGAGACTTTAGTATTTTTTCATTTGCTTCTGAACATACTATTGCAGTTGTTTTACTTCAAAAGGATGACCAAGAGTGTGAAAAGCCAATAGCATTTTCTAGTAAAGCACTGAGGGATGCATCTCTAAAATACAATATTATGGAAAAACAGGCTTTTGCATTAATAAAAGAAATCAAGGATTTTAGAGTTTACATATTATATTCTCATGTGGTAGCTTATGTGCCTAATGCAGTAGTTAAAGATATCTTGACTCAAGATGGCATAGAAGGTAAACGAGGTAAGTGGATAGCTACCATTTTGGAATATGATATTGAGATTAAACCAACAAAACTCATAAAAGGTCAAGGTTTAGCACAACTTATGACAGAAACCAATTGCCAAGCTTTAGACCTCAATGAACTGGATAACGAGCAGGAGATGGCGACTCCTCAGGTCAGTCAAGCTTTCTTAGATTCACCCTGGTATACTGATATAATTCATGTTTTATTAAACCTGCAAGCTCCTCCAGGGTTGTCCGAAACCAAAAGAAGATTTTTAAAAATGACATCTTTGAAATATTGTATTTTAGATAACACTCTATTTTGGAAAAATAATGAAGGAATCTTGTTGAATTGTCTCTTAAAAGATGAAGCTGATAAAGTGCTTAATGAATTTCATGCAGGGGATTGTGGAGGACATCTCTACTGGAAATCTACTGCAGACAAGATCTTAAGGGCTGGCTTTTATTGGCCAACTTTATTTTCTGATGTTAAGAAATTTGTAACAACTTGTCATAAATGTCAGATATTTGAGGGTAAGAGAAAGTTGTTACCTCTGCCTTTAAGACCAATTTCCACAGAAAGACCTTTTCAACAATGGGGGTTAGATTTTATTGGAGAAATTCATCCCCCCTCTTCAGGGAAACATAGATGGATTTTAACTGCCATAGACTACTTCACTAAATGGATTGAAGCCATCCCATGTAGACAGTCTAATGATTCTGTGATCATATGGTTTTTAGAAACCAACATCCTTTCAAGATTTGGTTGTCCAGAAAAAATTATAACAGACAATGCTGCTGCATTTAAATCAAAGAAAATGATCATTTTCTGTAGTGAATATCATATTACT
>APFE030189075.1:2296-28308 GCA_000404065.3 Pinus taeda
ACAATCAACACTCCCTTGAAGTCAGAAAGCTAGCCTAAAATCATCAACTAAGGTTGAATCAATAGGAGAGAGCCCTCTTCGATTGCAGGTGGGCTAGAACCTGCAATCAGAAGATTGGTTTGTGGTTACCTCGGCCATATCCCTATTAGGAGCCTAGGGACAACCTGAGTGATAACAGGTGGTACCTTATGTTTTCTTACAGCTAATCAAGAAGCAGTGGCAGTTATATTTTAGGAATACTTGTTTAGTGAGTCTATGGTGTTAGTTTCATTTCATATCAGCTTCTAATTGATGAAATCATCTCTCTTATGGTTTTTCTTTTTCTTATGGTTTTCCTTGCAACCATATAAACAAAATTCTTAGATTTAAGCTTTGTTTATGTGGAAAATCATGTTTGTGTTTCTTTTCTTCTATGACTAATGAATTCATGCTTATAGATGCTCATTATGTTCTCTTAAACTCTCAGACTTATACTACATTGATAAAATCTTAAGTTCACCGTAATGCACTGATATCTAGCTCCTCTTTATACCTGTTAGTGTACACTTGAGGTCTTAACCTAATTACCTGCCCTAATCCCTAGTCCAGCAAACTAAAAACCCTAAATTCTCAAATACTCAAACAAGACTTGTACATCTAGCCTAAAACCTATTTATTTTCAGTTATTCATTGACAAATCCTTAGAAAGATCCCTCTCTGGTTCAGTAGGGCTAGCCATTGAACTAAAAGTGGTTCGAGGTTACCTTTTTCGATTTCCTCCTCAGCCTAGGAAATTGTAGGGGATAACAAGATGGATGTGAAAACCACTTTCCTCATTAGAGTGATTGTGGAAGAACTATACATAGAGAAACCTTGGGGTTTGAAGTACATGAGAAGGAGTATCATGTTTTTAGGCTGAAGAAGGCCTTGTACAGACTCAAGAAGACACCTTGGCCTTGGTATTATCATATTAATGGATACCCGATGAGTCTTTGTTTCACCAAGAGTGATGTCGATCCCAAACTTTATTAAAATATTGTAAATTTTGTGATCTTGTTGTTATATGTTAAAGACTTGTTTTGGATAGGAACATAAAATCTCATTGATCAGTGTAAGAGGAATTTGACCTCTGAGTTTGAGATGAAGGATCTAGGTTTGATGCATTAGTTCTTGGGATTAGAAGTGTGGCAAAAGCCAGGTGAGATCCTCCTGAATAAATGGAAGTATATTATTACAATCCTTCAGAGATTTGGGATGATGTATTGTAAGTCCATGGCCACTCCCATGGTGACCAATCTGAAGAAGCTAAGAGGCTTTGACTCAGATTTGGTGGATCCCTCTATGTATCAACAGTTGATCAAGTCCTTGATGTATTTAGTTAATATTAGACCTGATATTTGCTTTGCAGTGAACACTCTGTGCTAGTTTATGGTGTGTAACAGTCCTAGTGAAAATTCCATGTAATGAAAGTTAATTAAGGAAAAATAATAACCACGGATTATGGGACACTTATTCCAAGTTAAATGTTGGGAAAAACATCCTAGTGTGGGTTTTCATTGGTTTATTATGGCTAAGGAAATTGGAAAAGGAAATGGATAATGCATTTGGAAAAGCAAAGTGGCATCAATTGGCATTTTATTTGTGAAAATAATGGAAATTAGGAGAAAAGGAAGGTGAGATTTCACAGGTTGCATGTGAGGAGGAAAATGAAGAAAATAGAGGCCTAATTGATAAAAATGCTTTTGAGGATCATTTAGTACATTTTGTCAGATAAGTTTTGGAACTCTCTCATTAATCTCTCTCTCTCTCTCTCACTATTGGACACTTAGAGTTTCCTTGGAGCACTTTGGCATTGGATCAAGAAAGGCAAAGAAGGAAAGAGGAAGGAAGGAGAAAGCAAGGAAAAGCAGGATCAAGTAGCTACAATAGGATTCTTTGCAGGTATTGATTTTCATGTGTGATTTCCTTGCTAGATTTTGCATGCATGGTATTGCATGTGGTTCTTTGTTGTCATGGCATGGGTTTTGCCAAGTGTAATAGTTTTTTCAGCCTAGCCTTGTCATTTCCAGATAGCCATGGTGTGATGGGGTTCTCATGTTTTGGTTGAGATAGATTGTCGAATGGATTCGAAGCTCAATAAGGTGGATCTCTACATAAAATAACACATGGCATAGTAACCCCTGAACCAGACTGTGGGTTGGGGTAAAGCCAGATTTTTTTTTGCCTCGGTGGGCCTAGGAACCCTCTATCAATGAATGGCGGGATATACGGTAAATCCTAGAGGTGGGTTCTGTCCATCAGGCCCAGTAACCCCAGAATGGGATATGCGGTAAAGCCTGGAGAATGGAGTCTTAGTTTAGGGCCTATTGATCCAGTGGGGATTGCAGTAAACCCTGAGAGACTAGGAGACAGGAAAATTCCTCACGGTGTAGGTGGAGAAATTTGGTGGAATCCATGCTTGTTTTGGCCTAGTGATCTGGTGTCGAATGCAGTAAATCCTAGTTTCTATTGATGAGGGTGAGGTGGTTTAGCCTTGGGATGCCCTGGTTGGTTCTTTTGGTTTGAGTCACACATTCATGCTTGGAATATGGCACAAGGGTGATGGTCAGGTTGAACGTGGTAGCCACATATTGGGTTGGCTTTTGCATTCATTAATAAGAGGTTATTTCCTTGGTATCTTATGTGTAAATGTATTGGTTTATATGTGGATTCTATGGTTGATATATCCTTGATATTTTTGTTGTTATTACGCTAGTTATAAGCATATATTATGACAATGGCGATGTATGGATCTCCTCATGTTTTGATTTGTAAATGACTAAACAATGTATCTATGACCTAATAGACGATAATGCAGCTAATGATATAAAGGAACAATGCTTCTTAGAAATTCTCAGATAAGTATGAGACCCCTATGCTCAGATCTATTATTTAAACCTATAGATTACATATTTGTGACATGTTTGACGAAATGTTTGTCATGGCTAGTAGGGGTCCAGTCTAGACCTTGTCAATTGTTCTATTGTGTAAATTCATTTTTGAACCTGTCATTAAGTTCTAGGCAGCAACCTGGGCTCTGGGCCTCAAAAAGTGGCACAAATTCCAAAGTTGTGGGCACAAGTATGAGGAGAAAAGTCCCCAAATGCATGCATACCCATGTTGTGGGAGCGTCTGGAGCCTCCCAGATGCACCCTTGTCCATATCAAGGGAGTGTCCAAGGTTTTAATGGTCTAGAAACTCAGTGGGATGGATCTTGGGAGTTATGTTGCTGATGTGTAAGGTCTGCGTGATGTGTTTCCATCAATTCCACTTCCTTAAGGTCACCTAGGAGGTTGAATCCCATTATAACTAGCCTCTCGTGGCATATTTACTCTGGTCGGCAGGTTACTAGGGTAGATGTGGGATGAGGGTGTTACAGAGTGGTATCAGAGCATGTTGTGCTCTCTTTGGGTCACATCGAATACCACAAAGTGGTATCAGAGCATGGTTGACCCCTTGGACTGGATGGGCGATGTGCGTTTGTCATGCATTCATGTCGGTTTCACGTGTGTTAATTATCCTTGTGGTATATATGCTTGTTGCATATGCATGGTGTCGGTTATGGTTGTAGTGATGTCACCATGTGAAAGAGGGTGTTGTTGTTTTGAAGTGTGTCGTCATGAGTGTATGATTTGTTATATGTTGTTTATGCTTGCATATTGTTAGTGTACATTGGTATGGTTGTTGTTGTCATGCATGAAGTCATGGTATGTGTAGTTGATATGCTCATGCATTGATCACTGCACTCTAGCTAGAATTATGGTTATATGGTTATATGCTTAGGTATTATATGTATATATGTTTTCATGATTATGTTATACATGTACTATGTTTATTGGTTGATCTTGCAAATGAGACATAGTATACCTTGTAGGAAAGAGATCAAAATGACTAGTAAGATGGTAGACTACAGAGATTATCCCTATGAATCAAATGAGCAACGTGGTGTTGGGCACTCTTTTGATTTAGCAGACACATTGAGAAGCTTGAAGGAAGAAATAAGGAGTTGTAAGGCAGACAATGAAAAAATCGTGCGCGCACAAGAGAAACAAGCAAAGGTGAATGCAATGCTCCTTTAGAGTTTTTCAGAATTGTGCCACTTCGGATCATCCATGGGCAAGAGGATAGAACTAATGGGCCATATCGCAGTAGGTCTCATGATGGTCACAGCTTGGATAGAGATGACATGGTGAGATATGGCACGTTGTTGGATACTCCGAATAGGAGAGATGATGGACACAGGTACTACTCTAGTTCTGATTCGGATAGGAATTATGATCGTCATCATTATCATCCTTACAAGAGGAGCTATAGGGGATACATTCCAAATGAATTTAAGAAAGAAAATCGACCTACTTTTTATGGATATTTGAAGAAGTCATAAGATGCATAAGCTTGGATACTTGGGATGAGGAAGTTCTTTGAGTTACATAATTACATAGATAATATGAAGGCCAAAGTAGTTATCTTCAGCCTCATAGGTAAAGCATATATCTGGTGGGAAGATGTGAAGCGGGTCAGACACATTAGGACAGAGTACTTGAGTTGGCATGAGTTCAAGTGGCTTGTCAGGAAGAAGTACTTGTGAGAAAGGTACTACGACGATAAGGCCAAAGAATTCTATGAGCTAAAGATGGGATCAATGACATATGAAGAGTACATGACTAATTTCCTGGAGCTATTGAGGTATGTATCATATCTTAAATATGAGAAGGCTAAAGTTCAGCTATTTGTCAGTGGTTTTCCATTAGCATTTAGAGATCGGATTGTGTATGATGAGCCTCGGTCACTTGAGGAAGTTATTGGGAAATTGAAGTATTGTATGACCAATCGAAGCATAAGAATGAATCTCAGCAAGGATGGAAAGGGAAAGATAAAGGTAAAGGTAAATGGTAGCCAAACAGAACAAAGCCTCAGAATGCAGAAGAGAAAGAAAATGTGACACCACAAAATAAGTTCAATGCAGCTAGACAGGGACATGGGTCACAGCAAAAACATAGAAGTGATGGTATTGGACAGTTGGAGTGTTGGACATGTGGTAAGGAGCATCTCAAGATATATTCCATATAATTAGGGTGGTAAGCCTCAGATATATAGTGCACAGGAGGCATAGAATATTGGGGATGTTCATAAGTGTGTTCCTCGTATCTATGCAGCACGAGATAATAGGTAGGTAAACCATCAGGCATCTATCATTGAGATGGACGGTAAACTTTGTGAACAAGTTTTTTCTATTTTTATTGACCTTAGATCTAATTATAGTTATGTTAGTCTTGACTTGGTGGATAAGTGTGGTTTGAATAAATAAGTGCATGCAAAATCTTAGTTAGTGCAGTTGGCTACAAGTACAAAGAAAAGAGTTTAGCATTGGATAAGAGCTTGTGAATTTGAGTTGAATGGCATGTCTACATCAACGCACTTGAATGTATTTTCGTTGGGATCGTATAGTATGCTATTGGGTATGGACTGGCTATACCTTCATAGGACCAAGGTGGATTGTTATGACAAATCCATTGAGTGCTTGGATGAAAATGGGGAACCAAGGGTCTTATAAGGAAAGAAGAAAATCACATCACTTAGGATAGTGACGGCTATGCAGTAAAAGCACAGTGGCATATAAGGGTGTCTTTTATTTGCATTACATATTTGTAGCAACAAAGGTAAGGAAGTTGAGAATTCAGGATGTGTTTCCCGCAGATATTTCAAAGTTGCCACCTCGCAGGGAAGTAGACTTTTCTATTTAGTTGGTACCAGGGGCAGCACCAGCATCAAAAACACCATATAGGAAGAGCACTCTAGAGTCGGTAGAAGAAGAAGGATGGTACTCTCAAGCTATGCATTGACTTCAGGAAGTTGAATAAAGTGACCATCAAGAATAGGTATCTGTTGTTGAGGATTGATGACTTGTTTGATCACTTGAAGGGAGCAGTAGTGTTCTCAACTATTGATCTAATCCGGATATCATCATGTACGCATTAAAGAGGGGGACATTTACAAGACAGCTTTCCGGACCAGGTATGGGCATTATGAGTTTGTTGTAGTTCCATTTGGTTTGACTAAGCTCCAACTATATTTATTTGTTTGATGAATAGTGTGTTGTGTTCCTATTTGGACAAGTTTTCTATTGTGTTCATTGATGACATATTGGTATATTCTAAAAATGAGGAAGAGCATGGTGAGCATTTGGAAGCAGTGTTTAGATTGTTGAGAGAGCATCAATTGTATGCTAAGCTCATCAAGTGCAGTTTCTTTCAAAATGAGGTACATTACTTGGGACATGTTGTCTCCAAGGAGGGAATAGCATTGGATCCAAAGAAGATAAGAACTATGATGGAGTGGGTAGCTCCTAGAACTGTGGATGAGGTAAGGTCATTCATGGGGTTAGCAAGTTATTACAGGAAGTTCATGGGGAAATTCTCACAAATTTCTTATCCTATTACATCATTGCATAGGAAAGGTAAGAAGTTTGAATGGAAAGAGGAGTGTGAGGATAGTTTTGAGAAACTTAAGCAGTGGTTGACACATGCTCCAGTGTTAAAGATCGCAGATCTAGACAAAGAGTTTGTGGTATGTACAGATGCTTGTAAAAGAGGACTTGGTGGAGTGCTTATGTAAGAAGGACAGGTGGTATGCTATGAATCATGGAAACTAAATGAACATGAGAAGAACTATCCAACACATGATCTTGAGTTGGCAGCAATCATTCATGCATTGAAGATGTGGAGGAATTATCTTCTTGGCAGGAGGTTTGTATTAATGAGTCATCACAGTGGGTTGAGATACTTGTTTGACCAACCGAATCTGAATGCCAAGAAAGCTAGATGATTGGCCACGACCAGTGAGATTGACTTCAAGATCAGGTACATCAAGGGAAAAGAGAATAGGGTTGCAGATGCTCTTAGCAGGTGGGTCCAGGTGAATCATATAGAAACAATGAGCTTCTATGGGAAAGACTTACAGGATAGGATTTTGCAAGCAAGTCCTCAGGATGACAGGTATATGGAGATTGGATTGGAATGGAATGAATGGAATCAACTGAAACTTTTCGAGGAAAATATTGTATATTTGACAGACATGGTTGATGGAATTTCAAGTTTTGGTGGAGAGAAAGAGCAAGGGATCACTCTCATTAATAATAAGACAACAAGAAGATCTGAGAGAGAATGACATTTACCTACAGATACCTCCCTTAGAAAATGAGAGGAAAAGAAGATTAGAGAGAGAATGACATTTATCTATTGATAAGGTTGTGATAGAGAGGGAAAGAGCACATTCTCAAAATATACATATAATGGATAAGAGGAAAATAAGATTGGAGAGAGAACAACATTTGACTGCAGATAAAGTTGTGTCAGAGAGAAGGAAACAAAAATATATTTTCAAATGCTAGATGGATTTTGCATTTAGAGAGAGCACGTCCTCAATATATATATCTAATTGATATACATTCAACTATGTTTATTCACATTCGCCTCCTTTATATATGTTTTGTTCTATTCTTTTTGTTTGTTTATGTGAGTGTATGTAAGTGTTTCCAATGTTGTCGGTCTTTGGGACATATTGTAGTTATGTGTTTTTGTGTCTCTCATATCATATGTAGATGTTTCATATGTATATGTTTGATGTGCGTGTTTTGTTGTGTGAATTTGTTATGCCTCATTGCAGTTATGTGTTTTGTGTGTTTTATACCATATGTATATGTTTGTTGTGTGTGTTATGGTGTTTGTTTTAAGTTATGTGAAATTGTTATGGCTTCGAAAAATGGAGGTTGAATTGCATATGAAATTGTTATAGCGTATGATCAAAGAAATTGAATTGAGAATCGGAAAGAAATTGAGATAAGAATTGGCAGTTGAATCAACTAACCACACCACTTGATGTGGGTTCTTCATGTATTCTAATGAGCTATTATGCATTGTTGGATGTGGATTTCTCATGATTTCCAATGAGGTATTGTATTTTATGTGTTGTTTTCTTTCGACCTATTTTCATCTTTTACTTAATTAAATATTATTATATTTCTTAATCTGTCATTTTTTTTTACACCTAAGATGTTCCTTAAGGGACGTTACTTGAGAACCCTTCATCATCTCTCCATAGTATATGTAGAAAGGCCATGTTTTTGTTAGTTTTTGGTAGCATCAGAAGTGCTCTAGCCTTGAAAATTGGTGGAGAGGTTAAAGCATATTAGTTTTAAAGAACCCATAAACCGTTTGGTGAATTCCGCCTGGATTGTATTTTAACAAAATAATTAATATTTTTAATGGAGTTCCTAAGTCTAAATTTAGGAAAATTAAAATATTAATGGGTATTAATCAAACTATGGGTGAGAATGATCTAGAAGGCGGATCAAGTCATGTTTTAATCTTAGTCGTTGATTAGAAACTTAATCTCAGTTGTTGAAGACTCAACATGAAAAGTATAAAATGGAGGCTTGGGGTTCATTTGGAAACACACACAAAGAGATTAAGGAAATCGATTTTTTGAGGTGTGAAGGTCTCAGGAGGAAAATCGATTTGGGAGATCTTGCAGTTGAGGGGCAGAGAGAATATAGGAAGACTTTCCGGAAAATACAGAACAGAAAAGCGGAGAGAGCTTGCAAAGAGGCATCACAGTGGCCAGGAGAGATGACTCAAAGGCATCACAGTGGCTGGGAGAGCTGATGCAGAAAAGATGTATGTTACGCAGAATCCAGAACTGTCGGAATAGTTGAAACTGTTGGGAACTGTCGGAACTGTCAAACCAGCTGGGAAAGCTGATGCAGAGGGTAGAGAAGGTGACGCAAGGCTGACGCAGAGCCAACGCAGAAATAGTCGGGGTTAGCCAGTCTTCTGTCGGATTAGCTGAAATTCTGTCGGGTGAAGGGAGGTAAAACTCACTCAAATTTTCCACCAGTGTTTTCTCCGTAAAGGATTGCTAGATGAGCATACTAGATTTGTATTGAGATATTTCTCCTGCATAATAATAAACCCTCAGAGCTGTTGCACCGATTTTCCTGCGTTGGGTTTTTTTGGGGACTATTGTGTCCAAAAATAAGTGTCCTATGTATCTAGCTCTTTGCTCTGTTTTCTATTTCATGAGATCAAATATTTAATGAGTGTAGACTGCAGAAGTAATTTGCTTCATTATTCAAAAGAATAACTTATTGAATGTAATTTAAAAATCAAGTAGGTGAAGTAGATTCAGATTTGCTGCAGTAGGGGTTCCTTCAAAGTGCAGGAATTTTCACAGTTTTTTCTAACATATGTCATCTTTGTCTCAACAAGAAACCACTTGTCACACGGCTCTATCTCTACGCTTCATCATCCAGTTGTGTAAAGGCCACATGTTTGAAACCAAGACCATTTTATTCTTTACCAACCGCCATGCATACCACCTACTACTATTGTTGGTACATACTCTTCCTTTCTTTAACATAAAAATCCAATCACAGACAAGACATAACACCAACATAATCTTTCCATGGCTCATACTATATATATATAGAGAGAGAGAGAGAGAGAGATGCAATCTCACACAGACATATGAATATTTGCTTGCAGGTTGTATTCATCACGGGAAAATAAAATCACAAGTTAACAGAGTTTGTTAGACTATATGGAGATACAGTAACTTCAATTTATATGTCGTGAACATAAAAGAAGAGAAGTGGTAATGGACGTGTGTTTCTCTTTTGCATTTCTTTATTCACATAGTAGACATCTTGCACTCCATGGCTATGGCTAACTATTTTCAGAGTATGTCATTTAGAACTTCCGGTACCAAAGAAATTACATGATCTCAGTACCAAAGAAATTGCATGATCTCTCCTCAATTATCTCTACAATACAAATTGTGCTTATGTTTTTCTTGGGGCCCACTTCCAAATTCAAACTACGATTTCAATGTTCATTAATCAAACCAAGTTACGATAGTTTAAGTTTAAAGGCACAAATATACTAATAAAATACATAAAAACTTATTATTGAAAAATATATAATAATTAGTTTATTATTTTCTTAATACTGTTTAAAACTTCAATGTATTATCAAGATTTTGTAGAGATAAATTTCTGAAGTTCCATACATTCATTTCTTTGTAGATTTTCCAAACCCATCTGTTCCTTAATAATGCAAGGCATTGGAAGCAATCTTGCCAACAAATAGAGTTGAAGAAGACAAATGGCTGTTAGGAAACAATGCTTGATGATGTAAACTTTGAGGACGAAACAAAGTCAACACAACAATTTTGAGGAAGACGACAAAGACTATGGTCAACAGAGAGGAAAATGTGCACAACCATGAGAATAACTCAATAGCTTTGTTTTAATATTCTACACAAATACTTTTCTCTTTTAGAGTTGGCATTGTTGGTATGACAATATTTTACATAAGCATTATGAAATTTGCGTTGTTGGTGTGAAAATATGTTACATGAGCATATGAAATTGACACAAATGTTAATCTCTTTTACAATTGGCATTTTTGGCATGACAATATGTCACTTGCAACATGCTAGAGTCAAGCATTTTCATTTCACTAATTTTAACTCAATGCATCCCTCCTCCCTGTGTAGTATTATAAATTCGTAAGGTAATCATGAGTGAATAAAGTCGGAAGTTATAATTCCTACTATGACCACTTGAAACTCCACTAGCATGTGGTCATCCACATGTTTATTCTCAAAAACACCCTTTGTATGAAGGACATGAGTTTTCATGCAATATTCTATCTTCATTTCCATGTGACTATTTATATAATTCTCATAAAGGGAGAAATATTTCCCACCTACATATAGTCCTTTCACAATTAGATAATGTGATCTATTGCTATATCCAACATACAAGAAAGTTGGTAAGTGTTAATGCGTTAGAATTTGGAAGCACCCATCACATATAAATTTCATTGTTTTGACAACTTAATAAGATGTATTTAACCATATTTCTTATGAGGGCACATTATTAATTTTATGTAAGTAACTTTTTTATTGTCTTTAACAAACTTTATACTTTCCATGAGACACATTGACTCATTATCATAAAACTACATTCTACTTTCTATTTACATTGTATCCATCCTCTATAAACTTTGGCATCTCCTTCCCTTGCTTTGGGGATATGCTAGTATAAAAGATATATGTTGAAATTCAAATTTTAATTAATATGGTTTTCAAATTTGGCATGTTGTAGTGTGTTAAATCATCGAAAGAAACCCTGACATCTAATTCAGGGTTTACGAAATGTTATTCTATTCTTATATAGTATGAGAAAAGTAGCCAGTGTTAGTGAGGTTAGACAGGAAACAATATGACAAATAAAAAACAAAAAACCTTTCCAAATCTCATAATATTCAATTGATTCCCAAGTCTTCAGTAACTAACATTTAACTAAGCACGACTTCCAAATGAGTCCAAGTACCTCACTATTATAACTATGACCAAATTGTTTACAAGTTTCATTTTCTAATTTATAACCCATTGGCCCTTTGTTTCAAAGATGGAGTCCGCTCTCATTTAAAACACCATATCACAACATGTGCCAATACTATCATTGCTACATATGTTAACTTGTGAGGACCAATGGGAGAAATTTTGTAAAGTTATCACTGCACATTTGTTGTGTTCAATTTATTTCAATGCATTTCTTATTATTATTGTTATTACTCGCAACATGTTTAACTATGTTTGTGAATATAGGTTGTCTATGTACATACCAAGATGTGACATGGTTACATTAAAAATTTGTTCAGCAAATTATAGAGAAATGAGATTTTTATGACCATGACACTTTTGAATAAATATGTTAACAACACCTTTCATGAGCCATAATATGACAAGGAAATGGTAGGTATTTTTACAATTCAGATGTTTTATTTCTAAGTCTCCATCTTTCATCCTCAGGTTGTACAACTTTTTTCCGCAAGAACAATTTGTTCACCAGGTAATATAAAACCCCTAACTTGTTCCATAATGCCTTTGTCGTACCTTCCCTTGACAAATTCAGTAATAATGAATCCAAGAGACAATCTTATTGTGCTCTTTACCTTCCAATCCAACTCCATTGAATCTTCTGTTAACATCCCCATCAATATGGAACCTAGATCCACAACAATCCAGTGATTTTTGTCCACCAACAAGTCTTTCATTTTGAGCTTCCATAACTCAAAACTCTACCCATTGAATTTTTTGATCTCTATTTTAGAACTGCTTGCAATTTATTTTTACCCAAAGAACCACTTCGCAGATCTCACACTGTAACAAGGTCTACCACAAGCCCAAGCAAAACCCCTTAGCCACAAAGACATCCCCTTGAAGCCAAAACTACTCTAATACCAAATGTACACTTTTATCTTATACAATTAATCATTGTAGACAAATTCTTAATAAAAATAGAAAAGATACAATGGCAAACATACAAATTTACATAGATTTTATCCTAGAAACCCTAACTTGGGAAAACCAACAAGTTTTTTTTTCCATTATATTTTTTGTACAATATTACAATACAATATACATCCCGCGACATATGAATCACCAATTGAAACATAGTTCCATAACTGAAACTACAAAACCATGGACAAAACCACCACGCACCACAAAATTGCTTTTTACAAAATAGTGGACAAAAAAAGCAAAAAACCACCAAAAAGAAATCTTGGGGCATTCCCTGAACCCCATGCAAGAGGGTTTTCACCACGACTAGGGGAGGGTTGAACAACGCCCACTAGGACCCCACTTGTCGTGGTGCATATTAGCGATGCAGAGAATATAACACATACCCAACAAATTAGGAGAAATTAATTTTACATGTTTTTTATGGATGATGTACTTTTGTTTTCAAATAGTTCTATTTTTTAGCATTAAAAATTACAAGTGATTTTACAGTGATATTACAAAGCTACTAAGCTACTCGTATACTGATAAATGTAATTAAATCTGCAAAATATCTTCATGCTTTAGGTGACCATAAGATTAATTATTTATAGCGTGATGTGTAAAAGATATCCTTTTTATTCTAGAGGAACAAGTAGCATCCTAGTCCCCGGACTAGGAGTAGCATCAAACAATTTGGCAATAGCACACCCTTTTGAGAAGGAGAGAAAAGGATTGTTTTCGGTAAAGGAATTCAAGGTAAAATCACTAATTGCCTAGGAGATTCATGTAGTCATTAAGGCAACGCTTGGGAGATCATGACCGGTAGATAGCAAACTCACCAAAAAGATAGCTCATACATATAAAGAGATGAAGGCAGTAGATAAAATCTTGTTTTCCCATCTGAAACGATACCATAAAACAAAATCCGATCAATTGACTAAGAGAACCACATAAATTCCCACAGGTTAGATTTAAAAAATGGAAATCAGTTAATTTGTCACATCCCCTAATGTTTTGAACCCGTTCAGCATGTCATCCACATAGCCTCATGTCAAGCGAATCTAACCAATCACCTCCTCTATTTTGGGACTAGAGCATCAAGGATGGCCACCACCCTTTCTCGCATGTGAACATGTGAGACTTAACACTGATTATGTTTATTGAATTCACCAATATCAAAATTAGTTGCCTTTGTGGGTTAATGGAGTAAGGAAAGAATGGAATTGGGAACAAAAGCAGTGGGCATTCTAAGGTGTCAGGTTACCAGGTGGGCAAGTTGTGAAGAATATCTGGGTCATTCTCCCGGATGCATCTCACTGGAGGTCAATTCCCTATCACAGTTATAGGTTTGGTTCTGTTCTGGGAAAGCTTTTGAAGAGATTGTATAGCCCTGCCTCAGCTTGATACTAATTACAGGTGTGTCTCTTTTGAGGTCTGCTTTATGCAGTGTTCATTGCAAAGATTTTCTAGTGTAGGGACCGTGTTCAGTTTTTAGTTTTTCAAAACACTGGAAGGTGATGCTGTTCTGTTCTGGTGCTGGCTCTCCGAGTCTGGCATAAGGACTATTCTGGTTTGGTCTCAGCCCTCCTAGATTGGTCTAGTTGGTTGTCTGGTTTGTTGTTGTGGAAATCTGGGAAGTCGCATTGGCTCTGAGAAGACGCAACGAATAATTCCAGTCCAACAAGACCCCCTTGTGTTCAGTTACTACCAAGGTACATGAAAATGAACATAAGTTTCTCAACGTAAGGACTCTATTCTGGTTTGGTCTCAGCCTTCTTAGATTGGTCTAGTTGGTTGTCTGGTTTGTTGTTGTGTGTGCAATTATGAAGCAAAGGGAAATCTTAGAACTCAAGAAGGCTCTGAGAAGGCACAAAGAATACATCCAGTCCAACAAGAACGCCTTGTTTGCAGTTACTACCAAGGTACATGAAAATGAACATCTGTCTCAACACTCGAATCTATAATAAATTTGCTGGTTCAACAAAAACAAAGGATGGACATTCTGGACGGAGAATGCAACGCGATGAGACACTTGGCACTTAATCTTCGCAAGGACTCCCTCTCTACAGCCTCAAACAAAAAAGCTTCAATTACTTCTGCCGAAGCTGGAGTTAAGGAAGAGGAGACTGTGCATCAGCTCAAGGAATCAATGGATATCGAGTAGCAGCAATCTCCTCAATCAGAGATCTGTCAGGATGAGGCAAACAGTCATGGTTTTCATTAAATGAAATGTTTTTTGAACAGAAATTCAGAATACTAGGAGTTTTTGTTAGACCAGCTACATGTAGGAAAAGCTGGAATGTTTATTTCACAATATGTTGTAAACTATGATATGTAGTTCGGAGAGCTACTTAAGTATGAGAACAGTATGAGCTCTAATACTTCTGATGTAGTCCTTTTGTATAATGTTGTTACTAGTGAGCATTAGCTACACCCTTTTAGATTAATTATTTGTCTCAGCTCTTCCCTTTTAGGGTCTAGGAAATGCAGGAAGAGATTAAATATCTTGGTTTCATTATTAAAAGGAGATTAATTCTTTGTCTCGGGTCTTCCTTTTGAGGGTCCAGGAAATGCAGGAAGAGATTAAATATATTGGTTTTATTATTTAATGGAATAACTACGGGAAGAGGGAATGGAACTGCCTCTCGTAGAAGATTGGGAAAAGAATCAATCATTAATGCAATAGATGGCTTTCCAGTGGAGGTTGGCTTACACTTGTCAAGACTCAAAACTATGCTCGAAGCAATTCCTGTATGTTGGCACTCATTGGACCGTATTCCCAAAGGAGTACTGGAAAGAATAAGGAAGTCCTGCTTTGTTTTTCTGTGGAGAGACAAAGCAATAAGGTGGGCCCATACTTGGCAAAATGCTAATCTATAGCCAGGCCAAAGGAAAAAAGCTATTGGTGTCTTTAAAATATTCATAGTTTTGGAACCTCCCCGACCACCAAATCACTTTGGAATCTAATCTTGAAGTATAGTCTGTGAAGAAGGATTATTATCCAGAAATATTTAGCTCCAGGTTCTCTGCTGGATTGGATCAAGAACGATAGGAAAAGTAAATCCATGGAAAGCTATGGTCACTGCTTTTCCTGACATCTTAGCTTAGAAAGTCAGAAATGGTTCCCAGATTAGAATTGGAGTGGATGAAATAATGGGTTGTAATCATGTTGTTTTTCTTCCAGCAGATTTGATTCAAAGATTACAAGAGATAGGAAGATTTAGACTTAATCATGCAGGTGCCCACTCACTACTAATATCTGGCAGTGGGGCTGGAGTTCTGCTCAGAGTTTAGGGTTGACTGGTGTCTATGAAATGTGCTGGAATGGTTTCATGAAGAATTACATAGAACTCATATAAGACTTACAGAGGAGCTTGATGGTTTGGGCTGAAAATCAAACCGGTGGTTTCTATTCTGCTAGACTGGGTTACAGAATGTGACATTCTATTGAAAGCTATGAGATTCTTTCTTGGTAGTCTAAATTATGGAGGGTAAAAGTCCCAAAGAAAACCATTGTGTTTATGTGATTGGTGTTGAAAAACAGAGCCCTTACTTGGGAACTTCTTCAAAAATGCAAAAAATAGGGTCCTAGCTAATGTATACTTTGAAAGAAAGGAGAAAAATTGTTTCTCGTTTTTTTGTTCCGTCCCTTTGCGCAACAACTCTGGAAGGATGTTGGAAATTGGATTGGTCCAAGGAACCCTTGGGATGGCTCCACTGTGGGCAACTGTCTCAAAGTGTGGTTCCAGAAGGCTGAAACCTTTCCGGGCTGTTTCCTGTCTGGTTTTGTGAAGAATCTGGTTAGTGCAGAATGCAGTCGTATTTGATGGTAGACCTGTGCCCACCTTTCACATTTTCGCCCGAGTGGTGCCATTTTCCAATTTTGCAAGGTGGCTCAAAAGGAAAATTTTCCCAGGCAGATTGGTGAGCTACTTATTGACAAAACTTATCCCGGGGTAATTTTTATGGGGTTTGCCAGGGGCGTGATTAAATCTTTAGTTTGGGAGTCATAGTTTATCCTTCTGATAATCATTTCATTAAGTTCAGAGCATGTTTTGGCTAGCGTACACACAACTTTGGTGAGTTCATGGCTTTGCAAGCTCTTTTATTGGAGGCCGCTAACAAGGGACTCATACGCTACAGGTATTTGGAGATTCTCTTTGGTAATCAAATGGATGAACAACCAACATTCTATTTAAAATATCTGTCTTGAGACACTTTTGATCAGCTCAAATTTATATCTCAGTAGTTCAACTTGGTTACTTTCTTGCCTGTCTTCCAAGAACTAAATGTCATTGCAGATACTTTGTCCGAAGATGATTTACATTCCGCTGCTGGTTTGTTGTTGATGGGGAATCTATTGACGAGATTGTGATAGCCTCTAGTCAGCCTGTTTAACTCCCAACACTCATTTTTTTTCTTGGTTTCAGTCGGTATCGCTTTTAGTATTGTTACTAGGTAAATATGAGCCTGTGGAGATTAATTTGAGTGAAGAATGACCGTAATATGTCTCGTGTCAAGTCCAGTTTTTATACATGTTTCTATGGGTTCTAAAACAAGTTATTAGACACAAGGTGGATAGGTTGTGGAGTCCATGCAGAACATCAAGGAGCACCTGAAGTTTGTGTTCTTTATTCTATATTAAAATAAAGAATGTGTTTTTTCCTTTGGAAAAAAATAAAAAATAAAAATCTGACTGGAAAGAGATGTTTGTCAGGAGAAATGAAGATGATCTCTATTGAGAAGTCATCCCAAGGAGCATACAGTATGGTCATGGCCTCAAGGATCTATTTTTCAGTCTGGAATATTCTATCCAAGGAGATAGGTTGATCGAATAATGCAATTGAGTAAAGAGAGAGGGAAGGTGTATCAAATGTCCTCCAATGTAAAGAACATTTTGTACCTATGTCAGATAAATGAATTTCATATGAGATGGGTGTTGGCTCAATGAAGTCGGAGAGTTTGTAGATGGTGGACAAAATCATATACTGAACTTATAGAGGCAAACAATAGTAAACCCCCAGCAAAGATGAGTCTTTTAAAAGGCTAGGACCAACATCTATCCTGGTGGGGCTTGACACAGCACGACTGACAAATGATAAAACGAAGTCCGAGTGCAGGTTTGAATGGGACTCATGAAAGGTGAGTTGGTCAAATGAGACGATTCACCTGTCATGAGAGAATTACCTGATGTGAAAGATAGAGGATGTGACCACATTCATAACACACATGATTCCTGACAATTAACATATTATAGTCTAGTGGGGCATTGACGACTTTAATGTCACAAGGATATGTTTGTTAGCTAACTTATTAGGGAGGTTGTGCAAAATATCTTGTAGTAAAAAGGTCCTACTATCGAAGGCTTGTAAGGCAATGATCCTCCAACGTGGTAGATCAACAATACACAAAATAATCCTTGAAATGGGAGGATGTGCTCCAAGGTCCACCCAGAAGAACTCACTAAATGTGCCTTCCAAGATGCATCAGTGAGAAAACAATAAAATAATCTTCCTAGGAGAATACTCCATAACCACCATCCCAAAATAGAAAGTGGTCGACAAGATGCACAAGCAATCGACACAATGAATTCCAAGGTAACCAACCCCATGGATAAATATGCAAAGTACCAACTAGATGGAGCATTCCACAAGGAAATGAAGTGTTCAACCTCCTAAAATAGCAAGTGTAATGTCTCCACATGTGCACCCTCCAAATATAGAAATAGGAAGAAATAAATCCATGCAACAGCCACACATGTTGCCTTCCAAGTGCAACATGCCCGTTGATAAAGTTCCTCCATAACAAGCTTCAAATAAAATAATATAAATGCCAAGTCAAAAAGCTAAGGGTGCTCTCTAATGTATCTGAAATAATGACAAGATGTAGCTGTAATAACTATCCAATAATGATGAAAAAACACCTAGGAGAGGTGTGCCCTAGAAGAGTGTGCAATAGAGCCACCTCAAACCACCAACAAACATAAAATATCCTCAATATGAAGTGCGCCCTAGAGAATTGTGCAAAGTTAGTTACACTCCTCATCATTAAACAAAAGACATATTCCTTAGTATGTCAATTCATATTGATGCTCAACCAAACCAAGGAGGTGTGCCTTAAAAAAGTGTGCCATTCTCTCCAAAATAAATGCCAAAGAGGGGAGCACTCCACAAGAACGCCTCAATCAACCTTCGAATAACCTCATCCCTCAACCCAATGCAAAAACAAGACAAAGAGTGACGATGCCCAAGTAATTAACCTTCTCCTCAATAAAATTTAGGAAATTAACCACTAAATAGTTAAATCAAGCTCAACATGTGGACACAAAGTTTAATGATCTAATATAACCATAGTCCACCTCTAATAATCCCTAAGTGATTAATCATGATGAGCATGTGTGCCAATGAGGGGACACACTCATCAAAGTGTTGTACCACACAAATAAGTTACACCTCTTTAGCAAAGCCCCACAATGATAACCAACTAAATATAAGTTCCATTGAGGCTTGAACTTAGGGTGTGTTACCCACCACTTAGTGGGTGATATCCCTAGGAGAAATTTTCCTCCATGATGAACCTCACCCGGCAGCCAGCAGCCCCTTGTAGCCTCCTACTAGCTCATTGTGCCATTTCTCTACCACCTGAACCAGCGATGTGGTCTCTCACCCACCTCTATTGATAGTATGTTTGTATGTGTGCCTCCCAAATCTAAAGGTATGTCTTGTCATTTGGTAATTTAGTATTGGGTTTACTTATCATGGATACTTTTGGGTATGGATTGATGGGGGGATTTGGCGGAAAGAGTAGGCTTAGTTTGTGCTCTTGTCTCCTTGATCTCTTTTGGATGTTACCCTAGGATCTTAGTCCCGTGGGATCTTCTTTATTGACCATTGGGTTCTAGCGTGGTACTACTTGGAAAATCTCGACTTTGGGTGCATGGTCTCGTTCTTTTATCTACATATATTACTTCCTTTCCACTTACTAAGCCCCCATTCATCATTTCTCCCACTTGGGTCCACATTTCCATTCTGGGTCCACATAGGGCCAACCTCCTTACCCCCCTACCCCCACCTTCGAAATGATGCCCCGAAGGTTGAAGCAGCTAAAAGAAAATGAAAAAAACATAATTGGCCACATTTAATAGGAAATTGTACCACAAAATGAAAGATGGTCGAGACGAAAATAATTAGCACATGGGCAAAAGTCAATACATGAGCTCTACCCCAATCTTTGGTCATCACCCTGGTTCCATAGGCCCTAGATGAGCCTCCTTTATCATTCAGGAACCCATGTTTGTCCCAACCCCTGGAGGGAAATGAACCGCCTTACCTAAAAAAGGGGTAATCATTGTTATATCTTATATATCATGCTCTTGCCCTATGAGCCCCAAGCAGTTAATTAAAGAAAATTCATAAAAGGCAAAAGGCATATAAAGAAGGGTGTAAAAATCAAGGTCGGGGCACCTTATAAACCATGATTGCTCCCTCCTACACATTACATACCCAAGTGTGGGCTTCCCCTTATCTAGCTACTCCTATGCCCCAATATGTGGCCCAGGATTGCCCCTCATTCCGTATTCCATTCCACCTATTTATCACTTGCCACCCCATTAGAGGGATGTACCTTGGACATACTATCCCCTTTAAAGGTTGAAACCACCTAATAAGGTACTTGGTTAACCCCTTTGGAGCTTGGAGACACTAGCAAATGCCAAAGCCCACTACGGAACGACATGCCATTATGAAGTACCCACTTTGTTATCCATGGTTTGTAAACTCTTTTACCCAATTATTTTAATGACTGGTTGTACAGGAATCCTAGGGGACGCATTGGATCTTATGCAGGATTACAGGTGGTTTCCATTTGGGTTCAGTCTCCCTATACGAGATCCTAACCCCCAAAGGTCTACATTGGCACATATAGGGTGTGCATAGAGAGCCATTGGCCTCCACAGCAGTAGACAACACTCCACGGATCTTCATTGATGCTCAAAGATCACTAGCGATCCACTTTTGGTATGATGGTGATATGCTTGGTATATTATGCCCAGCAAGCCCCCGATGGAGCCCCACATCTTGGCAAGTGTGCCAGGACCTGTACGATGTCATGGCAGCATTCATTCCACCACTCGGACCCTTGCAAAGGATCTACAGGCATCTCTGATTCATATGGAGACCCATGGGCTCATTTATCTGCCCTCGGATTATAATATCCCTAATTGGAATTTAACAACTAATACCAAGCAATCGACTAAGAACAATAAATAAACTAGAACTCATACACAATAATTAAAACACCAAAATGTCCAGCAACACAATCTGACCCATTTTATTAATTTTATGATAAAAGAGTACATAAGATGAGCTGAAATTTGGAACCTGGGCTTGCTATGCAAGTTATGAAAACCCCATGTAGTAGAACTATGATATGGAGGAAATGCTGGCCCAAACTAGTACTGTGCACTACCCAGAAAATTACTACTGCTGTTGCTGGAATGGAACTGAATATTTTGCCTTGAAGAATGCTTGGATCACCTTGAAATTGAAGCCACGAACTCCCCTCCAAAACCCCAGAAGTACCCAGAAATGGTTTGGCCCAACTCCAAGCCAAAACTAAGCCCACCAAGTGATGCAGACTCCCCAGCTAACTAGCAATTCGCCCTGCTATAAGAATGAGGATTTCAGGCCCGAATATTGCCCGAAAAAATCTATAAAATTAGTCGCGGACTCCTCTCAATAAACCCACAAAAACCCAAAAAGGTTTTGGGTTGAATCCAACGTGCCCCGGTGACCCCAAGAAATGTGTATGGTTCTAACTAGCTGGAAAAACGCCATCTAGAAATAATTATGCCATATAAGGCCAATCAATTACTATAAAAATCTCCTCCAAGCAGTGCAAATCACTCCAAGCTTTTTATTTCTCATTAGCCCGAACTTCCCAAATCTCCCTGTCAAAATGTATGCACAGTAGTTGTCCAAAAACCCCAAAAATAGATAAATTCGACCCTCCAAAATGTAGAACGCTCAACCTGCAAATCACCAAAGAAAAACTAGCTCTCCCAATGGATAAATCTCTGTAAATTCTTCAACCAAACTCCACTATTTGCTAGCTTCTCTCAGCCCCTTCGAATTTCCTTCTGCACCCTAAGAGAAGCACGCGCCAGTGAGAAATGGTCTGCAATGTAGCTCCTAGAGAAGCCCTAAGATGGACTCCTTCTTACTCCCCTAGGGTGACACTCGAAGTTCACTGAAGGTAGAGGTGGAATTCCTACTCAGAAATTCCTTATGCTGAACAACACGGTTGTCTTGGCTAAGCAGCTCAAGAGAACTAATGTTGAAATTGTAAAATGACTAAAAGATCCCCCAAATGAGCCTCCTTTCTCTATTTATAATTGTTGGCCTCTCTCTCCCTTGGTGGCCCCCACTTTCCACTAGTTCATCCCCTTTCTTTTTCTCTCTCTTGCTCCACAAGTGTGCATTCCCTTTTTGTCTCTCTTATGGCCCCCACTTGCCAATGAGCTACAATCTTGCCTTTTCACCCAAGCTCCTCAAGCCAAAATCATATCTGAAACTTGAGCTACAAAATTGTGTTATGCCTAGCACCTTCCCAATAAACTTTGTTAATCTCCTCAAATGAAAAATCAAAATTGGGGACATTACAGTCCTCCCCGCCAAAAATTGCTTGTCCTCAAGCAATGCCTGAACAAGCACCCTCTCTAGCTGTTGATCCCCGTTGTTACTGCAAACTATGCCAGGGTCCCAAATACGCCACTAAATCGTCCCTAACATTTGCATTGTCCTGTCATGAAGGAATCCCTCAATACCAAGATCTCAAGCCATCATGTCCAACGCCAAGCTCCCCTTGCTCCACTCACTATCCTGCCATGTATAAGTACCATAAGCCCTCTGCATGCCATAAATGAGTAGGGAATCATGATCATGATAATGTAGCACTCTATCCAACTCCTCATGAAGCTTCCCCACTGAGTGGTCCATCTCATACACTCCAAGAGTAAACCCCTGAAGATACCACCCAATCCCTGCAGAGATAAAGTCTCGCTCACATGAACTTCCCTTGATATCTTCTTTTTGATGCCCCTGCCATGCTAATGAAGTCCCCCATGCCATCAGCGAATCACTGAATCCTAATGGAAGATCTGAATCATCTCTCCCTGTAGAAATCGGTTCATCCCTGAGGATAGTTGTACTGCCAAATCCTATGATGCCCAGATTCCATCCTAGTCTAAAATGGGTTCCACTATCATACTATGTTGTCTCTGCGCAACTCTGACCATGACAGTCTGCCCATCATGTGCACGTCGTATCCTCCTCTCCTGGGACCTAATGGCAAAATATCTATAGAGCCCCAACACATCTGGCCCAAGAATCTCCACGATGTCACGACCTACCCATCCAACACTGACCCTGATCCGTAGCAGCAACAAGGAAAACCAACCTTGCCATGCGACAAAGGCCTCAATGCTCTCCCACATGTCAAACCAAGTGTGAGTTGGGTTATCCTCTGTCCTGATCCCACTCATCACAAAACAAAGTGTCCCATCAACCAAACAACTCCTCGGATTCCATAGCCAAAACGGTTGCAGCATAGTCCTGACAGTTGTTGCCACCAACCTGTACCACGTCTCAAGTCCCTGCATGCAATCAATATATGGACTCCCTACAACATGAACCAATCTAGTGCGTGTGAAATTTCCCTTTCGACGGCCATACCACGTAATGGGATCTGTCATCCTGCCTCCTGAAAGCGCTCCCAAATAATGCCTAGAGTCTAAACATCCGTCTAAAAGTAAGGTCCACCAACCATTGTAGATGCTCCTGACACACCTCATAATGTCTTGCCAAAAGGGGGTCATGCATCTCCCTAAGTGTCGGCTTGAGGGTGGTGCAAGTGTTACCTCTACAGAAGATCGGACTACCCCCAACTCGTGCCCTAACCATATGCCACAGCTGGAAAGCCTCTCTCCTGATGCACCGTGTCTCGTCCAACTACCTCAGACCATCCTCCAAGGTCCTGTTGCTCATGATGCGAGCATCAAGAGACAATATCCAAGTCCACTATGTCTACTACTTCGATAACAAGGGGTCAACCCCTTGTCCATCATATTCCGAGGAATTTACTCCTCAGTATTGCACTTCAGATCATTATCAGGCCTTTGGAGGGCCCCGCGACATGTACATATTATTATTTGGCCCCTTGAGAGGCTTATTTGTACACTTGTGAGCTAGTTTGGTGGGCTTGTCACTAGTAGGGTTTTTATTTGTGCATTATTTTATCATTAGGAGCTAATGTAGGCCCATAGGCTAATTCGAACTCCTTAGGAGGCTATATATTGATGTTAGATACATTCATTTGGTCATCACTTGACTTGGGATCTCTCTAATCATAGAGAATTTTGCACTTTTGCTATGGAGGATATTTTTTTGGAGATGGATGAACTTTAATGTATGGATTTGGGCTATTTCTCATCTTGGAGCTTTGTTGTGCAAACGAAATGTTTGTTGGATATATTCTTTAACTTTGTAAGTAAATTTTAATGTTGTTATTCTTGTTGTTGCATACTTCTACAATTAGGGCTAGTAGTTGATGCATAATTGACATATGGAATTAAGCATGTTTTAGCTAATTTAATGTATGGGCCAATGTTATATGAATGAAATGTCCTAAGGATTATTTGTCTCGATAAGATTGCATCATTTTCTTTGAATTATAAATGCTTGAAGGTCACTTTTCTTTTCTTTCTATCAACATTGGATGAAGTTGTCTTTCTGGGCCATCCTTGATCACGAAACCAAGTTCTTACTCATCATCATCCTTGACCCCATATCCCCAAGTGAATTAGGCATTGATCCCTCAAAAAAGGTGATCATTTTAAGCCTCTTTTACCCTTTTCCCCTTTTTCCCTAGGTCTAGCCCCATTAGGTCACCTAGGGCATCAATTTCCCGGGAATTGACCTAAGGAAAAATTTCGATCTCCTACAAGCTACTACGCTGGTGGGTCCCCTCCCTCTCCTCGAAAGTTGAGGCAATTCTGACAATGGAATCTCCAGATTCCCAAGCCCTAGCTCTAGCATCGAATTTTGCCTAAGTATCCCCAAGGCTAGACCTCAACAAGATCAATTCAGACTTTTGAAGTAAATATTCTTGTTTGGTCCTTTCCTTTCACCTTGTCCAGGATAGGAACATCATTGGTTGCTACATTCCATCCCCAAACTTGGACTAGGTCCACTTGGACACATGTGGTCCCACTTCTCAATATAGACTATTTGTCAAGGACCATTTGGGAATCCACGTTTCCCAAGGATTATAAGAATTGAGAACCTCGTCTATAAGCCTATTCCTTCTCCCTCAACCCTCCAATCCTCACCCCTTACCCGTGGAGGACCAAGTCCCTTGCTTAAAGAGCAAGCAAGTTCCATTCTTCACTCCATCCTTGGGAAAGGGTTTTCCGAATCACTTTCCGCCTGTCCATTGACATATGCTTTACAAGTGATTCCTACACTACCAGGACTCCTTCCATTGATGAAAGTCTGTAAAGAGCAAGGAGACTTAATTGTGGTGACAGTGGGCTAAGCCTCCAATGTTTCCCTTAACCTAGCAGTTGCCCTCTTAGGAACCCCTTTTAGGTCCCTTGTTGGTTTGAGTGGTAACAAGGTGCACCAGCATCAAGGGTCTAGTACATCATATACATCATCCACCCTTAGGAAAAGGCTAGATCATCAAAGAAACATACATAGTATTACCCACCACCAACAGGTGACCCCTATAGGAGAATTTGTCTCATAGACTTGCCTTCAACTGGAAGCCAGTAGCCACCTAATAGCTCGATGTGTTATTTTCCTTCGTCACTTGAGCCAGTCATTGTGTGCCCTCACTCTCATCTATTATGATTGTATGTTTGAAGGTGGGCCTTCCAACACCAAGGGTATGACTTTTCATTATGTAATTGCGTGTTTATGCTTGATTTCCTTGGGCACATTTGGACATGGATTAGTGGGGGGATTCGATAGAAAGAACGGCCTTTGGTTGCACTCTTGTTCCCTTACCTCAACTTGGGGGTTAATATTCTATGCTAGTCCTGTGGAATCTCCTTTATTGGCTACTACCTTTAAGAGTGGCACTACATGGGAAACCCTAATTTTTGTTGTGTGGTCCTGCTTCTCGATACCATATATCTCACTCCCCTTCGCTCATTACAACCCCATTCACATTTTTCCTTGTCTAGGTCCACATTTGCCCATTGGGTTCATAAGGTGTTAGCTTCCCCTTCCCCTTGTCCACACTTTGAATCAAGCCTAGAACAATGCCCTGGAGGTTGATGCAGCTAAAAAGAAAGATAAAAGCATAATTTGGCCACTTATAATAGGAAGTGTACCACAAGTGCAAAAGATGGTCGAGATATAAGAATTTAGCACGTGGGCAAAAGCCAAACATGGGTCTACCCCCTATTACTATGACTGTATTGAAACCAGCTCAAGAAAATATAAAAAAGATAGAGCAACGCCTTAGAATTCAGGCTCTTCGAGGGGGCAACCTCCTTTACATTACATAAATGAACAATTCTTGGATGATACAAATGACAAAACCTCCTTTCTATAATATATAGGAGTCTAAAGGAATCACAA